>NMRB01000112.1:588012-609545 GCA_002633025.1 Notospermus geniculatus | reverse complement strand
CATAGGCCTATGTGAAATTCTGAGGTGAAATAATGACTATTTCTCGTCTTTCTAGGCCTCTGAAATCAGGCATTGTCTCCCTAATTAGGAAAGAGTAATGCATTTGTTTTTGTGTCATCATAGTTGTTAATCATTCAGTACAAAGCATCATCTGTGCAAGTTTCAAGCAAATCGAAACTGTAGTTTCAGAGTTATGCCGAACTTGTAACAACCCTTCATTTCTGCCCAGCCCCTTTGAAAGTTGGAATCTTTTGAAAGGAATAAAACTTATTTTCTACACCTACAATACTAGTATGTTCGGAATCTTTAATATCAACTCCAAAAAGAAATAGACGTCCAAATGTGAAAATTGACACTGTTCGAAACACTATACGAAATGTACCAAACAAGTTTGAAAGTCAAACTTCAAGTCGAAATTTCGATACCAGTTGTTATTTCAACCAGAAAAAAGTCGACTTGGCGAAGAGTCGCTGCTTGACGTCTAATTATGCGGCTCATTTTCAAGTCGAAATTTTTTTCTGGTTGAAATGACATTATGAATCGAAATTTCGATTTGAAGCTTGTCTTTCAAACTTGTTTTGTGAATGTTTCGAACAGCGTCAAATTTCACATTTCGACTTATATTTTTCCTATTTCAATTTGGTATTAAAAGGTTTCGAACACATTTTGAAGGTGCAGAAAATACGTTTTATTGCTTTCAAAAACATTTCCAACTTTCCAAATTTATGAAGCAAACGGCTTGCCATACTGATAAACGTGTGTCTCTGTTCTGAGTGTCCGCCACGACAAAGGTTGCTTTTCCAGGAGACGTTTGCGGACGGTTTCGGTGGCGGGAGCGGGTACGGGTGAAACAGCTAATGGGAAATACGTTGGTTCGATTTTTTCCACCCGCGCCCGCCTCCTATTCCGCGCCCGCAAACGCCTCGTGGAAAAGCAGCTTATAAAGGAGTTAGACGCCGAAGTTGTAAACACTCACTCACTGGTTCTCTATCCACGGATGCCTGCGGTGCTGCCACCTATTGTCGGTGATATGTACTGACGTGAATATCGTGAGTGAGTTGCATCGGACCTGGAACCAGTCTAACGATCACGGGTGCTGCCACCTGCACGAAGGAATAAAACTAGTTTGCCGACCATATTTGTAAACAAACCAGCTTGTTTACAACTCCTTTAAGGCCGCTTTTCCACGAGGCGTTTGCGGACGCGGTTTCGGTGGCGGGAGCGGGTGGGCGTGAAACAGCCAAAGGGAAATACATGTACGTTGGATCGATTTTTTTCCACCCACGCCCGCCTCCTATTCCGCGCCCACAAACGCCTCGTGGAAAAACAGCCTATAGCGGGCACTGTCAAACGGGGGGGGGGGGCATTTTTCATTCGTTACACCCGTATGGTGTATGGATGGTTATTTAGTCGAATCTACATGTAAGTCCGTGGTTTTCATATAGAAATACATGTCGATAGACTTACATGTAGCTCTCCCAATCCCGAAGGAAATAAGGTTCTGTCGTCAGGAACATGTACATGTAAGTACACATGTAAGACGGATTATTTTTGCAAAGGATTCTTGGGACCACAGGACCACCATTCCGCATTCCCATATAAGGAGTGAGTATCTCATGGGCTGGACTGTTCTCGACGAAATGAATCCGTTCGATAACACTAACAACAGTCGACTTATTAATAATTAAATGTCCTTTAATTTCATATTGGGTATATGTATATTTAATTTGATTTAATATACAGGTACTTATTGGATACAATCAAAAAGTTATAATTTCACCAAATAAATCTTTGGTACAACAGTAGGCCTACATGTATACAGAGAATACATCTGGACCCGTATGCATAAAGGTGGAATAAGCTTATTCCAGGTTCATGTTTTCAGTAGTTATGTAATAAGAGAAATTGCTTTTTCATGTTAATTACAACTGGTCAAGCTACATAAAAACGCCGTTTCCAATTACGTAACTAGTTAAAAACTAAAAAAAACTTGCTTTGGTTACTTCTCTGTGAACTCAGCCTTACAGATTAGGTCTATTTGTCAGCTACAATTGACTGACACTGTAGTATTCGATATCGATCATTTATCATTCAATGAGTCCATTCGGCTCCTCATCGTTATTCGTTGTTATCTTGTTTGTTTACGTATACCTTGACAAAACACGTTTACCAAATGAAAATGGAAAATCATCATCATGTAGACTTCCCCAAGGAAAACGTTCGAACATCACGGACAAAAGAGATTGCTCAACCGCTTAGTATAATGCTTCATTTCAGCATTTAGATAATAGCATTTTAATAACATTTCAGCTGTGACGAATGTCTAAATAGTCCACTGATTAAGAGTAGAAAAGCTTGGTTTGGTTGAAAGGATTAATTGCCAAAGTGAGAAGTTTAACTCTTGTTACGACTAGAAAATTAATAACAAGAGGCATATGGGCCTTGCGCTCAGCTCACCTGGTCAGTGGCATGGCAAAAATGTGACCCAGTCTGTGAAAACCCGGCTAAAGTCGCTGGGGAGTGGCATAGGCCTTGATCATACCTGCAGTTTGTTGCACAATCCATAAGGCTTGTTTGCCACTAACAGACCGTCGTTTTTTTCATTAGGGAGGTTTCGCAAGCGCCCGGTTAGGCCCTACGACGACGTTTATCTATTGTGTGGGTATACCCAAACAATAGATAAACGTCGTCGTATGGCCTAACAGGGCGCTTGCGAAACCTCCCTAGATAAACGTCGTCGTATGGCCCAACCGGGCGCTTGCGAAACCTCCCTATTGTGAAGACACTCCCTACGTAACTTATTAACCCTGCGGTGTTCAGCGACTTTCGGCGAGTTTAGCGAGACAGGGTCACAAATGTGACCCAGTCCTGCAAAACCCAGCCAAAGTTACATGTATGTAGGGAGTGTCATCACAATGGAAAGACTAGAACTGAGAATTCACTGAGAGTGAATTCATGACCCCACCACAAATGTTTTGGCCAGAAGCAGGGCCCATGTTCCCAAAGCCGTCGTTAGGTTAACGATGTCGTTAAAACTGGTTAAATGCATAGCGTAACGACATCGTTAACCTTACAATGGCTTCGGGAACATGGGTCCTGGTTTGTTATGTTGACGTAAGATGGCGGTATTTGAATGCTGTATCATACTAGTACGACGAACTGCCGAAGTACACAGGCACGACGTCGTGCCATGCATAGGTCTCGTGTACCACGCACGGTTCTATTTTATAGACTCCGATTCTATTTATAGACTACGGCGATCCCGATTTATTTAGCTGAAAGTTCATAGATTTCTGCACAACGAGGACAAATTCTGTGTACATTTCGATCCGTATACGTATAAGGATCCGTGATAAGTTGCTGATCTCAAACTGCCTATTTACTGCATCATCATACATGTAACTCATTCGGATCCGGTACTTTTAAAATGTACCTTCCGGTGAAACACATTTTAATTATTGGACCGTCATCATCAATCTTATTTTATACCTCCATGATCAGAGACAATTCCCTGTTGTGAATTTTGCATTTCAAATAAAACGAATTTTTATCTATTGACGAATGCTTGAATAATTCATTGTTTGATAAATGTACAGAATCCAAAATAGAAGCACATAAAAACGACACACAAAAACTGATACTAAACATAAAGTCGTCTCCAAATCCTGCAAATTTTCGACCCCAAACGGGGTCTTCCTCAGGCACTTTCTAGTAGAGATCCCAGAAGTGAATGAGGTAGATTCCAATCATGGAACTAGGTGTGAAAAGGTGTAAAGGTGTGAGAAGTTTAGGTTGACTAGAAATAGAAGGGTTGAATAAAAACAAGGCCCTACTTTTCACACCTTATTCTTGTTTGTTTCAGGTTTTCTTCATTCCCTAACTAGTTCCATGATTGGAATCTACCTCTGACATTCACTTCTGGGATCTCTACTAGAAAGTGCCTCAGGAGGACTCCGGTTGGGGTCGAAAATTTGCAAGGTTTGGAGACGACTTTATGTTTAGATCTGATAAATGTACCGTCCAGTGCATTGATTACTAGTAGAAGAAAAAAAGCTTCGTTGGAGGCGCTGTGGTACACAGGGCTCTGGCTAGCGGTCAGACAGCCCCAGATTTTATACTGTCTGAAGTGTTGACTGTGATCAACTAATCCTGTGGCCTCCCTCGGCTGTATGAGTAGAATAATTTTTGCTACAAAATGCCAAAAGAGCCATTTTCTCTTGCGATTTTTAAAATGGAAAAGTTGCAGATGTTGGTCAGTCAGGCAAGTTGAATATTATAATGAAGAAAAAACTTTGAAATTGGAAGATTTTTAGCTCACTCGTGAGCTTTTATCGTCCTGTGGCGTCCGTCGTCGTCCGTCGTCCGTCGTTGTCCGTTAGCAGGGCACGTTTCGTAACCGCTGGAGCTATTGATCTGAAACTTGGTACATATTAGTCCAGTAAATCTAGGAATTAACCGGGAACAAATTGCAACAGAAGGTTTTTTTGCTTTAAATGTTTTATTAGGTCACATTGGACATCATATCCAAAATCCCCCAAAATCGCACGGCGGGAACCCACTTAATTTGCATATTCAATTTTGTGAACTGGCTTCAACGTTGGACGCCGATGGACGCAACAACTGAGCTTTGTACAGGAGAGTGGGACCCGATGTACAGCTAAGTTTGTAACGGTTGGATTTACACCCCATAAATGTATTACCAACACATAGAAACATGGTATGACACCAAGTTTCGGTCCGATTCGATTCTTGGCTTGGCCTCCAGGTGGCCAAAACCAAAAACACAAAAAGTGCAATAACTCCTGAACTAATGACTGGATCGTCTCCAAATTTTTATCATACGTGTATCTAATTAGGATACATAACATATATAACGGGTTTTTGATTTGACCTACTTTTCAAGGTCTCAGAGGTCAAAGTTCGACAAAAGTGACGAACCTGCCACAGGTCTTCATTATTTCACCGAGCATCTTCATATCTTGCATAAACATGTATTAGAGGGGTACCTTCAAAACTACCGAGTTTCGGTTTGATCGGACATCCAATATGGCCGCCAGGTGGCGTAACCTGAAAATCGACCAAGTGCTATAACTCAGGAACGGCTTGACCCAGAGTTCTCGAACTTGATATTTACCTCCCTCTAGGTGACGTTTAAAAGCACGTCAAATTTCGGCCTGATTAAACTTCCAATATGGCCGCCAGGTGGCATAACCTTAAAATCATCAAATGTGCTATAACTTGGGAACGACTTGACCCAGAGCGCTCAAATGTGCTAGGTGGCTCCCTCTAGATGACCTTTATGTGCATGTGAAGTTTTGGCCCAATCGGACATCCAATATGGCCGCCAGGCGGCATAACCCAACAATCATTGAAGTCCTGCAACTTGGGAATGACTTGACCTAGATTGCTCATAACTGACATGTACCTCTCTCTGTCATACACTGTATGTCCAAACGAGTGAGCACATGGTCCATGGACCATTTCATTAAAATTTGTGAAAAAAGTGATTTTATATAATGTCATTTTTCTCTAAATTCATTAAAATTGATTTTTGGCAAAACACTGTGGTTCTAGGCCCAACATGTAGCTACAGATTGTGTGCAAATACCATTGCTGTAGCTCCAACGGTTTTTGAGGTACATGTGTTTAGGAAAACTTGGTTTCTTTTTACAATCCTACAAGCGTGCATATGCATGTATATACGTGTACAATGTAGGGTTCGTTTTTGACAGCAAGATAAAATGTGTTCATGTTTAAGTACATGTACATGTATATACTTTACTTTCGTCTGTCTAAGGTCCCTTCATTAAACACCAATTCATTATGTATGCACTGGCCAAGGTAAAGTCCTTTCAATATGACTGGCTGGCACCATGGCCATTGGTCATTTTTGTTGAATAGAATAGACTTATCCTTTGTATAATTATTCCAGGAGGCTAGACCTCTACTGGCATGAATATGTGGAAGGGACCTTAGACAGACGAAAGTACTCACAAAATATGCACAGACTCACAAACCTAGGCGAACTTGTCAATACAAATTTTGTATGACTCGGTTTAGTATTGCACAGTACCCTTATTTCACTTTCTCAACGTAGTTTGGTGTTCTGAAGATGTTTAAAATTACCTCAGCAGATATCCACTTTTCCCAAATAATCAGATCGTCAATCAGACACTTTCCATAGAAATCAGGATCGGGAGATCCGGGCGTTTGGTTGTTTGGGATGCCGATTCTGAACGATTTAGCAACATCGTTCACCTCCGTGATCGTTTTACCTTCCTTGTCATCACCTTTAAGCTCACCGTTCAGGAACAGCTTAAGACCTTCACTTAAGCTCCAGGTCAACCCAACGTGGTACCAGGTCTTGAGAGCAACGTTCGTGACAGTAACGCTGAATGCCTTTTTTGGAATTTTGAATGTTGATACCAGGCCTCCCTTGTCGTACGCAAGATACATCCCGACTTTCGAGCCACTTGTTTGACCTCCACTAGAGAGGACGTATTCTCTATATCTTGGTCCATCCACTTTAGTGAAAAATACATACATGACTGCTGACCAACCTTTGCTACAGAGATCCATGTTCCCAAAACACCGACTCCGTTGGTTTCCATAATCCAAACAAACCGGCGGGTCAAACTTAATTGCCTTACCGTTCTTTCCGGTCATGAAAGTTGGACTTCCAACCACCTTGGGCGTTATACCGTAGCCAACAAGTTTGCCATTCTTTATTTCATCCATTGGTAGGATTGAGGTTGCATCTGCAGAAAAACATTCGAGCATCATGAAATTCTTTCCAGTAATTGAAAATTGTAACACCCAAATGTAAACAATTTAGCAGTTTAGTTTAATATTGGACTATGCCGGCATACATCTTCCTTAACAATCATGCGCATGCGTCAACCTGTCAACATTATTTACACGAACAGTCCAACAAACTTCGCATTTTCTGCATTAATTCAACAAATTAAATTGTGCGATCCCAACGCAGTTTATGTTATTTATGTCAATACTCACGTTAGGGGTGTTTTTGTCTTATAATTACTTGATTTCAGTTGATATTTTACACTTTGTTCGTTGGGTGCACAACTCTGACTGACGGGAACAATCAGACAATAGGCCTGCAATACTTCTTACGCTCAGTGCATGTGCAGTGTGCACTTAATGTACAGTAGCCAATACACTTGTGATAGTAGTGGCTAACGTGTGGTGGTGGTGAACTTGCACATATTAGATTAGGTGAGCACTGCGATCTGCGTGCATATCGCCAGCTCGGAATCACAGCGAGGGTCTTGAACTAGGGTAGGCAAGGCCAGACCCTATATAAATTTATTTACAGGTCTTACATATCCAGGAATTTGTAGACCTGAGTTGACCATTCTTCACTTCTTGTTCCAGCGGATCGATAGTCGTTGATATCACTGAGAACCCAACCAAACCAGTACACCACGGTTGGTGGGGTGCCGAGAACACTAGGAATTTGGTACTGGCGATTCAAGGTAAGCATTGATATCACCGAACGTGACAAGGTTGACTTTCACTTTAGTTAAGTATGATAGTTAGGCCCAAGTAAAGCAGCCAGTACCTCACCCAGGACAGGCCCTTGTGCATTTCATTTTATAGGCATTCTCTGCCCCATTACCAGACTTAATTTCCGATATGGATTCACCCGTCGGTGGATTCCATTCTAGGCGTACAAACAGCAGCAGCCCAACTTTATCGGGCGATAGCTCATTTGTGTCTAGCCAGACTGTAGCTTCTGGTACTAAGTTGTGATTATGGTATGATTGTGACAGTCTCTCATGTGTTGCTTTTTTGGCAAATTACTTTCTAACAGCATCAAGTTCTAGGACACTTAATATCAAGATGGATCTTTTTGTGCATTCGTTTTAGACATTCTGTAAAGAGAAAAGGAAAATGGTTGCGAGTATGAGGCAATAAATATCAATAAGTTAGCCTATGGCTTTCTTCGACATGTAGGCCTACACACAGAGTACAGATGTATTGGCACTCTGACGTTCTTTCATCACCTGGTCTTTTAGTGGTGGTATGCATCAAGAGCAAAATGGTGTGAGAAAACTTTAAGCGAATTACTTGTTTTGACATCTGAAAAAGAGGCCCCTAAGCAGAGGCCTAGTCTGTCTGGCATAGGCCTACATACAGCATGTATGATGGTGTGACCTGTTTTCGTGGTACTAGGCCATGTAGGCCTAAGACTTTACTGCCCGATTGCGGCGTTACTCGCTTTGTGCCCGTAATTATTTTGTTGAATATGTATCGAAAACAGATATATTAATTTACCGTGAAATGTTTATGTCTCGCGGGTGCGCGCGTCAATAATAGGGAAAAAACGGGAGTAGGCCTAGGCCTACTACGAAAACTGTTCTACCGTGAAAACTGGTCACTCCATCATACAGCACAGGCCTGTAGGCCTATTAATTGTAGGCCGAAGGGCCAAGGCACAGCCGTAGGCCTATGCATAATGCGGCCTAGCATGCCTACACCGATACTATAGGCCTAGGCTAGGCAGGCCAACACACTATATGACAGTCAGATTTTCTGATACGGGCCTACGAAATTTACCCTATTTTAGGAATAAGGCCTAGGCCTTCCTTGCTTTTCTCATGGTTCATGGAGGTATTATACCTCCATGCTTTTCTGATTCAAAATTCAGCAGTTCAGTATCAGTGACAGTGCCAGTGACAGTGTAGGCCTACACACTAGCCTAGGCCTAGTACACAGTAGTTGACAGGGCCTAGTAAGTGGTGTTACCGATTCACGATTCATGTGATTCATTCACCTGTGGCGGCCCCATGCTCATGCTTCACTTCTTGTTCCAGCGGATCGATAGTCGTTGATATCACTGAGAACCCAACCAAACCAGTACACCACGGTTGGTGGGGTGCCGAGAACACTAGGAATTTGGTACTGGCGATTCAAGGTAAGCATTGATATACCGAACGTGACAAGGTTGACTTTCACTTTAGTTAAGTATGATAGTTAGGCCCTAGTAAAGCAGCCAGTACCTCACCCAGGACAGGTCCTTGTGCATTTCACTTTATAGGCATTCTCTGCCCCATTACCAGACTTAATTTCCGATATGGATTCACCCGTTGGTGGATTCCATTCTAGGCGTACAAACAGCAGCAGCCCAACTTTATCGGGCGATAGCTCATTTGTGTCTAGCCAGACTGTAGCTTCTGGTACAATGAATTACGACACCCAGGATTCACTTAATGAAACGAATCAGGCAGTCCGAAACTTGCAAGATTACACTATGATGCAGACTCCGAGTCGCGTGAGCACGCCCATTTCAGAACCGAGAAGATATACCCAACCACAGGCATATTCGACTCCCATGGGGGAATGGCCAGCACCAACTGCATCAACATCTCAACGCAACCTAGACAAAAACCTAGTGAGATTATGGAGTGAAAGGAACTCGCCTGAAAATATGGAACTTGAGCAGAAACGCGTCAGGAGTTCATCTCAGGAGCAGCCTGTTAAACCGTCAGACGATACCCTTTTGGGGAGATTGGAACAAATCACAAATCTACTGGTAAACCAGGAAGCTAAAAATGAACAACGCCATCATGATTTGAATACGAAAATAGACCACTTGCAAGCATCAATTGATGAGCGAGTACAAAATGCAGTGCAATTAGCCATAACAGAAAAGATCCCACCCCTACGAGCAGACTTACAGCAGGAAATAGCGACAGCAAAAAATGATATCAAGGCCAATGTTAATCGTGAGCTTAAGACAGCGCTGGCGGGTCTAAGAGCTGACATGGAAGAATCTTACAGACGAAAGAACAATATCATCATACATGGCCTAATTGAGAGTAGGAACACACACAACCTGGAGGCTGTCGCCAACGAGGATTTGAGGGAGATCTCAGAACTCATGCGAAGACTGGGTATCTCAATTACCGATTCAACACAGCAGGGAACAACTAGGGCTGTGGTTGCAATCAAGAAGTTTTTTCGTCTGGGCAGTTCCCGCGAAGATGGAAAGCCAAGACCAATCAAGGCTGTACTGGGAAGTGAGATGGAGCGGGATCTCGTAATTACAGCGGCGAGGCAAAAAACCCCAAAAGGATCTAGAGTTCCCATTACGAGGGATTACACAAAAAACGAGCGCGATGAGTTCGCGGCTCTCAGGGAGGAGCTTAGAACACGACAGGCAAATGGGGAGAGTAACTTGGTAATCCGAAGTGGGAGAATAGTCAAACAGTCCTTTCGCGGGAGGAGTCCCCAGCTCGGAGACGAGAAACCCAATTAAATGCCTGTACACGAATGCGGATCAGCTCCCAAACAAAATGGAGGAACTGACCGCAATTGCCGCGGATATTGATCCAGCGATTATCGCCATTACTGAAGTTACCCCCAAAAACTCTACTCTTCCTCTTCAACCTAATGAAATTTTAATCCCTGGATATGATATCCCAGTTAACAACTTTGGGGTTCCAGGGCGTGGGGTTTGTATTTATGTCAAACGAGGTTTAAAATACAAGGTTCTTGGAACTGATCCAGACTTTACTCATGGCGTCTGGATAACGCTTGAAGATCAGCTTAGACCTCTGCAGATAGGATGTGCATATAGGAGTCCAAATAGTTCGGTTCAGGAGAATAAGCTACTAAACAAGATGATCAGGAGGAACTTTGGGAATGGCAATAATAAAATACTTATGGGAGACTTCAATTACCCAGAAATAAATTGGTCTCTGGGGATCTCTACCAAGGGCCCGAACCATCCATCATCAATTTTCCTTGAAGAGGTCTTAGATACCTTCACCTGCCAACTGGTGACAACACCGACAAGACACAGAAGAGGGCAAAATTCAACTTTAATCGATCTTGTATTAGGATCAGATGATGACCTCATCAGCTAGGTTCTTGGAACTGATCCAGACTTTACTCATGGCGTCTGGATAACGCTTGAAGATCAGCTTAGACCTCTGCAGATAGGATGTGCATATAGGCGTCCAAATAGTTCGGTTCAGGAGAATAAGCTACTAAACAAGATGATCAGGAGGAACTTTGGGAATGGCAATAATAAAATACTTATGGGAGACTTTAATTACCCAGAAATAAATTGGTCTCTGGGGATCTCTACCAAGGGCCCGAACCATCCATCATCAATTTTCCTTGAAGAGGTCTTAGATACCTTCACCTGCCAGCTGGTGACAACACCGACAAGACACAGAAGAGGGCAAAATTCAACTTTAATCGATCTTGTATTAGGATCAGATGATGACCTCATCAGCGGATTAACTCATTTGCCGGGACTGGGCCTCAGTGACCATGACATACTCTTGGTGGAGGTGAATCAAGTATCTCCTGCTGAATGTGATAGTAACAAAACATCGAAGAAAAATTTCCACAAAGCTGACTATCCAGCAATGATTGCGGAGTTAGAATCTCTCAACATTTCGGCGACGATGGAAAATCAGACGGTGGAGGATGCGTGGCATACACTCAAGTCGACATTAACTAGCCTGAGCGAAAACCATGTTCCTGCCAAAGTTGTGGCTATTGTGAAGACAAGACGTTGTAAGCCACCATGGATGAATGCCCAAGCCCTAGCGGCAGTGAGGAACAAACACCGAGGGTACAGGAAGTATTTAGCTTCTCAGAACACCGAGGACTACCAGTCTTACATAAGATTAAGGAATGAAGCTACAAGAGAAGTACGCACAGCAAAGAGGGTCTTCGAGTCTAATATAGCGCAGGAAACAAAGTCCAATCCGAAAGCCTTCTGGAAGTATTACAAAAGCAGCACAACTGCTTCTGGAGGAATTCCCGATTTGGTTGAGGACAACGGTGACTGCTTGGACAAGGACTCCATGAAGGCTGACGCTCTAAACAACTTTTTCTGTAGTGTATTTACAAATGAGGACCTAACATCTATTCCCAACATACAAGATAAGACACTGCGTAAACCCATGGCACGCTTGGAAATTACGGAGAAAAAGGTGAACGAGGTTGTAGCAAAGCTAAATACAACAAAAAGTCAAGGACCAGATAACTTGCCTCCAGTCTTATTATATAACTTACGCTCGGTGCTGTATAAGCCACTCACTATCCTCTTCAAGAAATGTTTAGAGGGTAAATGTATTCCCAAGGATTGGAAGACAGCCGTCGTAGTGCCGATTCACAAGAAAGGAGAGAAAGATAGGGCCAAGAACTACAGACCAGTCAGCTTAACTTGTGTATGTTGCAAGATGCTCGAAACCTTAGTATGCGAACATATCAGGGAACATCTCCAGACCAACGATCTCCTGTCCGAGAATCAACACGGCTTTACTCCTCGTAAGAGCTGTACTTCCAATTTGTTAGAAGCTGTAAACCAATGGAACAGCTCCCTTGATGCTGGAGATAATGTTGATGTTATATTCCTAGACTACTCGAAAGCATTTGATACTGTGCCTCACGAAAGACTGTTGAGAAAAGTAGCTAGCTATGGTATTAGGGATCCAGTTCTAAGCTGGATTCGTGACTTTTTAACAGGTCGACGCCAGCAGGTTAGAGTAAACACTTCAACTTCGGAGTTTAGACTGGTACGCAGTGGGGTTCCTCAAGGAAGTGTCTTAGGCCCCTTACTTTTCATCATTTATATAAATGATATGCCGGACGAAACAACGTGCCCCATCAAGCTTTTTGCCGATGACGCGAAGATCTTTAACAGTATCAATACCATGGAAGACTGTCAAGTTCTCCAACGGGACCTAGACAAATTGCAGGTCTGGGCAGAACGTTGGCAGATGCACTTCAATACTGACAAATGCAAACATCTTCGCATTGGTAAGGGCAAACCGGATCATCAATACTCAATGATTAGTCAGGCAATAGGAGTTCAACAGCTTGAGCGCGTTGATGCCGAGAAGGATCTGGGGATCACGATTGATAGAAATTTGGCCTTCTCCGAGCATATTAATAGGGTGTGTGGAACAGCTCATCGCGTTCTCTACACAATCAAGAGGACCTTCTCTCATATAAATCCGAAGATGTTTAGCCTACTCTACAAGGCACTTGTCCGCCCACATATGGAATATGCGCAAGAGGTTTGGTCTCCTCGTTTGAAGTTTGAACAGAACAAGTTGGAACGAGTACAACGACGCGCGACAAGGCTGGTATCGGCTACCAGTCACTTACAGTATGAGGGCAGACTGAAGGCCTTATCGCTTCCAACTTTGGCATATCGTAGGGATAGGGGAGACATGATATCAATGTACAAAATAGTATATGGCTACATCAGAACGTCCCTTCCGGTTCCATTCAGCGAAAACACTCAACTTCGGGGGCATCCCTTCAAGCTTGCACCGATTAGAGCCTCAAATCAAAGGCGAGGACACTTCTTTACAAACAGGATTGTCAAGTTATGGAACGCACTTCCAGAAGCGGTGGTTAGGGCTCCATCAGTGAATGCATTTAAGTCAAGGCTAGATCGTTGTCCAGTGTTTCATCTGTTACAAGACGTTAGATGGCTGGGAACCTGAAGATGATCCTTGGCAAGTAGAGTAGGCTGCCTATCTGTCACCCATGATCAGAATCAAAATTTGAGTCCAAAACGAAGGATTTGAGCCGGTCCCTGGGTCTCATGTCCTCAAAAGCCCTGCCATGCCTGCAAATGGAACTTGGCGAACGAAAAAGGACAACTTGGCAGTTCAAAATAGATGAATACCATCACTACTGGCCAGTTGAGTTGACTTTTTGATTAAATATGGATATGGATGCATCTTAACAAATGTTTTTTTCTTTTGTGCTTGCAGGGAGGAACACAAGAGCCATTCTCCTCAGTGTGGCTTCATTAAACTCAACAACAAGACGCTTAAAGTGGAAGACGTTCTCAAGTTGGAATCTCAGCGACTAACCAATAAATTTGTAAGTGAGGAGGACTCGTGCAAACTGCTTGCAAACTTTTCATACACGTTTAGTATTAAATTAGAGTGACATCCAAATTCGAAGTGCCATGATTTTCAAATGCAATGAAGTGGGCCCTTTCAGCAAAGCTTGAAAATTGAAGGTTTTAGTGATGTGGAAAAAAGAGTGAACTACTACTTCCGTCAGTTTTAGTATTTTACTATACTTTGACGTTCATGTTGTGTTACTACCAAAGTACTGCCATGCTTCTTTATTCAAATTATACCAGGTCAGTGTATGGTAGGTTATTTTGTCCTATTTCTCCTTCAGTATGTTTTGATTTCCTTTTTTCAGATGGAAATTGTGAAGACGTCAAAGAAACAATGGGAGTCCTATGCACAGGAAACCAGAGGAGCTATGGTAGATATAGTGTAGCAGTCGGTTCATTGTGTTTGTGATAGAACTGGCATGTTATGTGCACAATAAAGAGATGATGGTAGTGGAAGTGATTGTGAGAATGTGTGAGGACACATGCGGAATACTAAGTATTCCAATGCCAGACTTTAGGATGGAGAAGGTCTAGTGGAATATTCATATTTTAGGGCCTATGTGTGAAGTATACTAGTAAATGCTTTGTTAAATAAAATGAAATAGTTCATCTCAGCTGCTTGTCATTTTTGGTGCCTTGGCTTAGTGACAAAACTTTTAAAGTTTACCAATAGACGATATCACTCCAAAAGAGTGCAGCACTTGCCGGGTCCAGCATCATGACGTCCCGCACATCATTTCATGTCTTGATGTGAGACAAAAAAAATGTTTCGCCACGTCAATCGCTGAAACAAGTGGGTTTTTTCGAGTCGCGTCATGCAGGGTGCGTGCAAGGTCTTAAAAAGTCTTAAATTTGGCACTTTCATTTTCAAGGCCTTAAAACGTCTTAAATTCAATAATTTCTGTGGGAAGGTCTTAAAAAGGTCTTAAATTTCATGTCAAGGCAGTTGTAAAAAAAATCTGGTGGGAAGTGCCGGGAAATCACTTCTCTGGGCTAATAAAAATCAAAATTTTTCTGGGACCCCCCCATCAAAGTATCCGCCTTCTTGCCCACATTGATCCCCTATCATTTTTCCTGGTGGAAACCCTGCCATGGATCTGTTCGGGTGCTTCGTTTAGAAGAAAGTAGGTCTTAAATTTCGCCGATACTTGGTCTGAAAAAGTCTTAAAAAGGTCTTAAATTTGGTGCTCCACAAGCTGCACGCACCCTGTCATGGTGTTCAGAAATGACGTGCGGGACATCATGACATTGGACCTGTCAGATGCTGCACTCTTGGAGTGACAGAGTCTATCCAATTACAATCTGCAATGTGATGATCTTGATCTACAACTTGCACAGACAACAAACATATTCGTATCCAGCAGTGTTCCTTTAATAATAAGTTGGTCTATGTACAAAAATCATACACAGGATGGAAGAAATTTATCGACAAAATTCTCAATCACAGAAAATATTCATTGGACGGATTTTCAAAAACAAAAGTCAATACAGTGACAAACAGTCTTAAGTTTAAAGTAGGCCTATGTAAAAAAACACTACAAGTCAGACTGGAGCCATGTTCACTTAAGACGGCCAAAGCATTGCACCTAGCAACAAAATTTCAGAATTCCTCAACAGAAACAGAAAAGTTTGTAATTACCATTGTTTTTTTTTCTGAGTGTGACTGTGAATTGGCCTATCAAATGGTCTTTTATTGTATGAGATTGAAAAAGTCTAGGCAGTTTCTGCCCTAGCCTGATCTATTTTTCTTCTCACGCCTGTGCAATTCAAAGTTAATTCTGCATGGAGCATTTTCAAATCCTCAAGTTTCTGTTTTAGATCGTCCCCTTCATCTTTCCGTTCCTCAAAATCTCTTAGCAATGGCTCATTTCCAAGAAGACCACAGTTCTGCCGTAATTTTTGGTTATCGATTCGTAGGGCATCTCTTGCCTGCTTTGTGCGTGAAAGAACATCTCGTTTCTGAAAGAAATTGATGACTAAATGAGAAAGGTGCCAAGTTTAAAGGATTGGAAATGGAAGTCTGAAAAACGAAGAGACAGAAGACCAAATGACTTTGGTTCCAAAACTCTGAAGTCATTGATACCAGTGCTGAACACGTCAAAAGATAAAGAAACTAAAGTTGCCTATCCACATGATTTTCTAATTGGTCTTAGCGTAAGTTCAATTGAACAAAACTATGTGGAGATGAGACTTGTCTGGGTCACCCAAGTGGGTGAGAAAGTTACCTTTGCTACTAACTCCTCAACTTCCCGAAGCTTAGACTTTTGGACGCCATTCTCTCCTTGGACAAACTGTAGTTTCTCCTTGAGATGTGTTAAGACTTGAACAGTGCCTGTGATCTTTCTCCTCAGCTTCAATAACTCCTCATTCCTCTCTTCAATTTTCTCATTATATGTTTGATTCTCAATTTTCAGTTGTTCAAAATCAATCAGATGGAGACCTTCAGCAAGCTCCTCCTAGAAACACAAAAGAGGGAGTAGATACATTTTGAAACTCGTGGACAAAAAGTATCAACTAATTCAATAATTTGATCTTAAATCTTCAATAGAGAAGTGTGTTCTTGTGTCTCACCTTGGACTTGAGTTGCAACTCCTTCTTCTTGAGTTTATTCTTTAGTTTGATATTTTCCAACCGCACTCCTACAACCTCTGCTTCTTTCTTCATCTCATTCAGAAGATATGTGTCGATGTCCTGGGGAAGACAAATCGAGGTCATCTTTAGAAATTGCCAGTATCAGCACCAAATAGTGAGTGTCCACAATATAATCAGGAACTGTGTCATTTATTTCAGCTACGTTTTGACAAAATCATTGATTGTTCTGAGAATTAACATCAAAGGGACAACTGCATTCAGATGCAGTGTTCGGTGAACTTGACTTGGCCAGGTTCAAGTGAATTCCTTACCTTTGGTGGTATCGGTTTACCAGATCGGCTGTTAATAGCATTTGTTGCCACAGTCCTCTTGAACTGGATGAACTGATCACTTTCGAAGTCGACTTTTTCTTTCCTATCTGCACATTTCTCCTTCAAATCTTCTATTTGTCTTTTGTAGTCTTCCCGAAACTCACTATCTTGTCTTCTCAAGTCTTCCAAATTGGCTGAAATTAAACAATTGCTTTGGGTAAGAAGGTACGGTTTCGGAGTCAGCTTTGTTTTGCCAATTAAATCCTGCATGATGCTGCTAAAATAGAATAAATCCATGGCTGCACTCAATATCCCAGTCTCTCAGGCAGTTTTCCTGTGGCATGTTTTCACAGCTAATCTCAGATATGGATAATATCCACATCCTGCAAGTCTAAAATATCAAGGTTCAGCTTATTGAAAATTCCTTAAGGGTCATTTTTTCTGGCCACCAGATATTTCACTCAGAAGTTATATAAATTTTTAATAATGTTTTATGTAAAGTGCTTTAGAGCATGTTTTATGTATTAACCACTTAAAAATACAGTAAATAATAATAATAATAATAATATATACTGACCAAAACTATGACTGAATGGTACATGACATAACTAACACTTACACATATATTTTAGATATCTTTGTTCCTGATCTGTTACATTCTTATCCACTTCTTGTCTGGTATCATCAGACTTTTTCTTCCTGAAGTAGTCAGCTAGTTTATGCTGAAGCTGATAATTCTGTTGTTGTAGCTGTTCTCTCTCTGCAATGGCAGCCTAAAGAAACAGTGCGAAAAGATTTGTTTAGAGTTAGAAGTGAGTGATTATCATTTTACGGAAGTCACAGCATTGGAAGGAAGTTTTGGCCAAAATCTGCTTGAAAAACATTTTGGGATGATGTTGGGGCAAAGCCACCCTATTTCTTTGCTAGCTAGGCCTATGCCCCTGAATATGCAGTCACTATATTTTAAGTCAGCAGAACTAACGATATTCTCAAATGAAGAAATGACGCAAATAATGATCTTACATGATATTTTTCAATCAGAAGTTCTCTGTCAAACTCTGGCTCCTCCTCCTCCTCTTCATCCTCCTCAATAATGTCTTCAACTCTGACTGTCTTTCCTTCACCCTCCTCATCTGAGTCTAGAAAGCAAAGAGGACACTGACTTAGTGACATGGTCACCTGATTTGTGATTAACATTTGGGGACAACTTTCAAGATTCACTTGTCCAGTTCTTCAATTTGGAAATTTTGTGATCAAAATCATGTATGATGACTATCAGTGGTCCCCCATTGAAGATATTGTGGTCTTTGGCCATCGTTCGGAAATTTATCAAACAAATTTGAATGTACCAGGCAACTGGCACTTAGCAACACTGCACAAAGAAAATACCAACCATATTTCTCCGGTGTTCCTGGTTCAAGAGTTGGGGCCATTTCTTGCTGTTCAGTAAGGTCTTGCTGAGGACTCCCTTCCCTAGACAACTTTTCACCAACAGCAATAGGACTTTCTGGTTTTTCACCTTCAGCAAAGGCATCACTCTGAAAAAAATATTGAAATCAAGCATCGACAGGTTCATCAAACAGTGAATCAATATCCTTGTCATTGTTTGCTTTGCCATTACTCCACTTGAGGATCGGTCCTTCAAACCAGACCATTATGGGCATTGACCATCTGCCCACTATTAATAATTGAAAGACATTTCAATGCTATAAGGGAAAAAAAGAAATATGCTTTTATCAACATACCTGAGGCACGGGAGATTTAGCCTCCCCCTCTGCAGGCTCCTCCTCCTCAGCAATAGCTTCCCCAGCAACACCCTCAGGAGGTTGTTTAGCTTCCTCCCCTTCAGCAGGTGCCTCACCTTCAGCAGGTGCTTCCCCCTCAGTTGGTACCTCACCCTCACTTGGTGCCTCCCCCTCAGCAGCACCTCCCTCAGCTGGAGCTGCAGCTTCACCAGCCACTTCTGCGGGTTTCTCTCCTTCTCCTCCTTCAGTTTTTTGTTCACCACCCTCTTCACCTTCACCTTCATCTACACCAGTAAAATACAGAGTCTATTTACATGTAGATGAAAACAACTGCAATATATAGGTATGGTACACACATCATGACTTCATCAACTTAATGTTCTATGTTGAGTGGGTGAATCAAGGTTAGCTGCAGAAATAATAATTTAAAACAAATAATCTGTCACATGACCATCAGCAAAAATAGATAAGAGAGGTATCTATTTTTGCCATCAGGAAGTTCCTAAAACGTAAAACTGTTCAGATTTCATGTCCCGACTACTGAATCCTTCCAAATGAAGTAACAATAAATGTACACTACAGTGCCACAAACCTTTCTTCTCAGTATCCTCTACTGGCTTCTCTCCCCCTTCTCCTTCTTGTCCTTCTGCAGTTGCCTCCCCAGCAGGGGCCTCCTCCCCCTCAACAGCAGGCTTTTCAGCCTCAGAGGCCTGTTCGGATTCTCCAGCATCAGCAGCTGGCTCCTCCCCTTCTGCAGCCTGCTCCCCATCAGCTGGTGGTTGTTCACCAGGGGCTTGATCACCTTCAGTAACCTGTTCTGTGGACTGTTCTACTTGTTCCCCATTAGCATCGGGTGCTTCAGCTGAAAATTTAGGATAAAAAGTAAGGCTTTCAAATTCAAAAGTAATTTTTTTTCAGTGAGAAGTGAAGACAGTGAAGGCCTTTGACATAAGTTGGTGAAATTACACATCACCAGGCTTATCAAACCCTACCTGTCGTCTCTGCTGGGCTACCTTCTCCATCACCTTCAACAGCTGGCTCTTCAGCAGTTGGTTCACCATCATCAGCTGGGGCCGACTCCTGAACTGGTTCTTGTTCCCCTGTCTCAGCAGTTGTTGTGTCCACTGCATTTTCAGGAGCAGGAGTTTCCTCAGCACCAGCAGTAGCTTCTGCTACAACTTCCTGTTGGGTTTCCTGTTTTGATAAAATTAGAACTTTGAATGAAATGAATAGGCCTAGGCCCCTTTCGAAAGTCGGCCTTTTCGGCGCTGCTGCTGAGGAGGGTAAAAAGAAAGTAAAGGAGAAAATGCATAGGCCTAGCATAGGTTTTGCGAGAAATTGCAGAATACTGGGCCCGGCCCCCTCCCCCTCTACTCTGCTGGGGATCTTTCAGTGTCCCATCGCCACCGGCATCGGCGTAGGCCTAGCCTAGCACAGGCCTTTCCGTTTGACGGGCGCGAAAATGCATGCGCCTCGCAAACAATAGGCCGGCCGCCATCCGGTCCGGCATGCCATAGGCCTAGCCTAGGCCTATATAGCCTAGGCCTAGGCCTATGCTTTTCTTATAACTTATTATAGGCCTAGCCTAAAAGCTAAATTAGGCTAAATTGTCTTTGATGTGCATCTGTGGCCAAGAAGCAATGCAAGTTTAGTATGACATGTCATGTGGCGATGATCAGATGTGCATAGAGTCTCACTGACAGTGTGTGCATCATGTGCACTGCATCTATCTGCACATGCTGCACACCACCAGCACTGCATTGCATCAGCAGATCAGTGCATGGGGCCGGCCATGGCAGGACAGGATAGGCCTACAGCACACAAAATTGCTACTTTTTCGTACAGACTGAGGAACAATGATTGACTATTAATAAGATTTCGAATGGATATCATAAAAAATCATATGTAAACGGTTTGCGCCATCCCATTTATTTGTTTTCATGGCATTTTTTGTCGATTTTTCGAAAGAAACGGGAAATTTTACCTCACTGTCCGCCATATTCGTTGTCAAGGAATACATCCCATCATTGGCCAATCAGAGACGTGTATAGTGACGCGGATTTTATGCAAATTTGTACCACTCTTGCCGCCAAACTTGAATTCAGTCAACTAAGCTGGAATTGGAAGCTGAGAGAGAGCGGCTATCTTCATTTTCAATCTTCCCCATTATTCTTCGATTTTCTACTATCGTCAACTATGATGTCATGTGCCTCAACACCAGATATCATTCCCTCTGGGAAGAAGGGACAAATTCAGGTGAGTTCTTTTACTTTTACAGCTCAACAACACAAACGATGAAAGTCGAGAGAACATAAACAGTGCAGGAAATCTGCCCAATCGGGCTATAGAACAGTAGCCCGATTGGACTACAGTAGCTAGGAGGCCTAGAGGCAAATGAGACAGAAAAATTCTTTTTTCACCACCAACCATGCAATCATTCAATCACACACTGCACAGGGTGAGGTCATCATGGAGGTGGGTGATTCCAGGAAAAGGTGGGGTGAAATTCATAGCATAGATGCCCTTCCGCCTCTTGTGCTTTCAATGAACACAAATGGGAAATGATTTGGGCTTAATTTTTTCAGTTAGCGACAGATCAGATGGCACCACTTAGGCCTACAGCCGTAACGGAGTTGATAAAAATTCAGGACAAGGGTTTCATCGTGCAACTACTGCGTGGAAGCTCCTGAAATTTTCAAGAAATAATGCTCAAACATCAACAAACACAGACATGACAGACAAGCATCATATAGTATACTTCTAGTATGATGCATCTAAGAGATATTTAAAGGGACTAGGAAAATTTTTTCAAGCTTCGGTTATTACAAAATGCTAGTCTTTCATGATAAATTCCCACCGTCAATTCACTTTTTCAATTAACTGTTAATTACTGGCACCCAGACAAATCAGTTATCACCACACCATGGAGCATTCACCACGTCACTGGGAACCTAATCAACATAATAGAGTACA
>NMRB01000112.1:573390-587511 GCA_002633025.1 Notospermus geniculatus | reverse complement strand
AGATACACCTATGATAAAAATTTGGAGAAGATCCATTCATTAGTTCAGGAGTTATTGCACTTTTTGTGTTTTTGGTTTCCGCCACCTGGTGGCCAAGCTGAGAGTCGAATCGAACCGAAACTTGGTGTCATAGGTCATCTGACCTATGGGTATATATGTACCAAGTTTCAGATCAATAGCTCCAGCGGTTACAAAACGTGCCCTGCTAACGGACAACGACGACGACGGACGACGACGGACGACGGACACACCACCATCGTAATAGCTCACCCCGGTGAGCTAAAAATGGTTCAAAGTAGGGATACCATGGGTTCGGACAAGCCTAAGGGGGTTGTCAAACTTTGGCACGGCATATTAGTTGTGGCAAAGTGCAAGGACACACAGACACAACATGTTGGGTATCAATATCATATTTTTGCTCAGAACCTCCCCTTTCAAGAAAACAATTCAATTCATCATTTGAGTCGACATACTTGAAAACTTAGGTCCAGGAGTTCACCAGACTGCAATTTGCCCCCTAACCGGAGAATGACCCAGGTAGGCCTAGCTAGCCCCATAGGCCTAGGTGGGGGATAGCTAGGCGAATGCAAATGCCCGGCCTAGGCCCCAAACTACCGAGGTACCTCTAACTACCAGGCCTAGGCCTTCTTTTCATCCATGACAATCTTTTTCATTTGTTTTCCAGATCATCTTTGGGCCTATGTTTTCTGGGAAATCGTAAGTAAAACAAGAATCACTTTGGATTTTAAACTGTTATTGAACTATGAAATAATAGGCCTGCAGCCAAAATAGACGTACTAGGCTAGGCCTATATTTGGTAGAGTCTGGACAACTAGTAGGCAAAATAGATGGAATTCTTTATTCTCTTCCTTTCAGGACTGAACTTATTCGAAGACTGAAGCGATATCAGATTGCCAACTATGAGTGTCTTGTCATCAAATATGCTAAGGATGTGAGATATGATACAGATGGAGTGGCCACCCACGACAAGTAAGATACATTACACTAGGCCTACCATCCTAAAAAATGATTTTGTTGGGTTACTTTACTTCAAGTTTCAACTAGGCCTACATAATTTCAAATTATTTATACGTACATTGCCTTCTAGACAGGTGCTACAAGCCATGAGTGCTGAAAAACTTTCTGAAGTCACCAACAAGGCAAAGAGAGCAGAAGTCATTGGCATTGATGAAGGACAATTTGTAAGTAGCTGGTACCGGGTACATTGTACAGAATTGAGGGATTTGAAGCGAGTGGTTATGTTGTAAACATTCCTTAGAAAGAACCAGACATCATGTGGATTTCATCTGTTGGCTTGTCAGGAAAACTGTCTTTGCTGGAAACACCTTGGGTAAAGTCCTCGTTTCTTTCAGTTCCCTGATATCGTTTCATTCTGTGATCAAATGGCAGATCAAGGGAAGATTGTAATAGTTGCTGCTTTGGATGGAACTTTTCAGAGAAAGGTAAGTATGTTATACATGCATTTGAGTGATATTACCTACTGGTAGGTTATTATTATTGAAGTAATTGTAAAAGTACTTACACATGTATTGCAAATATTTCATTGGTCACTAAAGGTAGTCAAGAGGATAGAAATGTTTTCTCATTCAAAATATTGTGCTTCTTTTTAGGGGTTTAGAGACATTCTCAATCTTGTGCCAATAGCTGAAAGTATTGTGAAATTGACAGCTGTGTGCATGGTCTGTTTCAAGGAGGCATCATTTACAAAGAGAACGAGTGAGGACGAAGGTGTAAGTATTCAGGACCTATTCTAAAAGAGGTTATTGACGTCAATTTTAATAATGACAATGTAATTAAGCTTCATGGACCATCGTTTGGTGAAAAAGGACAGTTTGATAGGCAGTTTTCAGGCTCCTGCTGTTTGCTGATATTTGTGAAGGGGAACCCTCGATTTGCCTCCATATTGCTAAGTGGACTTTTCTGTCTTGTACTTGCAGGTGGAAGTGATTGGAGGTGCAGACAAATATATTGCCACCTGTCGAGATTGCTTTTCATCAAAAACCGCTCGAGTCTCTCCTCGGGGAAAGAAAACAAAAGTAGCAACCAGTACAGAAAAGGCAACAACGCAATGGACACGGCCCGCTCTTGTTGAGAAAAACTGTGCTAGTCGAAAACTTTTTCAAACTCCCGACAAACCCGAGTTCGGTATCAGGGTATAGGACAAAGCGGGACTGATCTAATGATTCAGGGACTGACTACCTCTGTCTTGCTGGTTGTCAAAAAATACTGTAATAGTTATCGTTAATTTACTTGGCTAAGAATGTGGACAGATGAATTGATCAGAGTGCTAATTGGCTGAAATTTAAGAGGAAAGGACAGAGTAATCTGCAGTAACTTCGTTTTTATGAGTGCATATGAATATTATACAGTATACTGTATCATGACGGTTTGAAATGCCCCCTCACATGTATTAAAACTTTCAATGGAATATTTTAAGTGTTGCATGCAGGGTTTTATTTGCAAGAAGTATCAGATAAACTTCTGTTTATGCTTTGATCAGCTGATTAAGGAAATTTTAATATTCTTTCAATACAGAACCAAACACACACAGCACATAGCGACATGGATTATGTATGTAGCATTTTAGAGGATCAAGCAGTTTTTCTGCCATTGCATGTTATGCAAATAATTTATTAATAAATGTATAAATCGGAAGCTTGTTGTTCCTGGATGATGTATACATGTAGAAAAATCTCTGACCACCAACTGGGCATGCTGGGTGCTGGGTACCCGAGATTACTGTAAAGCAAGATAATTTCGTGGCTGGAAATTTTCGTGAATCAAGAATTATAGACATATTCGCGGCAAGATATTTTCGCAAGTCTCTGCCATTTTTTTCAGTTTTTTTTTCACAGACCATATATATCACTTGTGTGTACTCATATTCGCGACTGGAAAATTTCGCAACTCGTACACTCTCGTGAAATTCGCGAAAATTTCCTGTACGCGAAATTTTCCTGCTTTAATACAGTATCTCCAGGTACCAGTTGAAAAAAGATGATCAGCTGATGATAGCAATGTTTTACTCTATTAAATGAGAGTGGATGGGAAAAGCCCAGAAAACGTTCTACTGTACTGTACTTTAATTTTGAAAAAGTTGTATGGCTGTTCGATCCAATGGCGCATGTTTTTCACGGGCCCTCATCACCATGATCACGGACAATTTCATAATTCCCGCGAAAAAAACTTATTTCTAGGAAACGTTTTAGTGAATCAATTGTACAAAAGAGGGCACTGACATCGCCTTAGGAACCCTTGTATCCCTCCGCAAAAATGCCTCATTTCAAGTACTAACTCTTAGGAAGTATTGTCATCAAGGGAGTGGTTTATGAACATCTTTCCTCGACTTGCAAGAATATTGATTATCTTGTTAGGGTTTTTTCATGTTATGGATGAAAATACTCGATTCAATCAGCGCACTATCTTCGCCCGCTCTTTGTCGGTCGGATACAATCTTTGCTCGAGCTTGGGTGTTGTTCGGTCCGTGTTGTCAATGTGGACATGGCCCACCGGTGGACACTGAACACGGAAGTGACACCAGCACATGACAGTTCATGACAACCTGATCTGAATGGTGACGGGTCATTCACTGTCGCTGTAAAGTTATCGAAGCGGGAAATATGGCCGGCGGATATCACATTTGAAATGCTGGCCTCGGAATGCTCTGTGGCTTCAGCGGCCTTGCCAAAAACTTTTCAGCAACCTGAAATAGGCCTACCGGTAGGCATGCCATCAACATCATCACAACGACGTCCAGCCCATCCACAAGGGAACCGCACATTCACAATTTTGACCAACATCGGGGATCACTATCCTGTCATTTCGGATGTTGGATATTGGGCTTACAAGCATGTGGATCCAGTAGGCCTAGGCCTAGGCCTACCTGTCAAAAAGGGCAGCAGGGCCATGCACAGGACAACTTTCACGTTCGAAAAGAGCCCCACCAGTCCCGAGTTCATCACTTCCACAAAACTGGTAAGTCATTAATGCAGACTTGTCTTCTTTTCAGGTTGGCGTGGACTTTTCATGCTTTTAGGGTCGTAGCTATTCATAAAGCGGTTCTATCATTAGAACCGTCTTAAGCCGGTTCCAAGTATGGTCAACCATAGGCCTACACTTGGAACTGGCCTAAGACGGTTCTAACGATAGAACCGCTTTATGAATACGACCCTAGACTTTCTTTTAGACTTATGGTCGTGCGGTTCTATCGTTAGAACCGTCTTAGGCCGGTTCCAAGTATAAGCCTGTGTCCCCGACTGCCAGTTATTTAATATAATTTCAACTTTCAGACATCTCCATCATGTTTGCAAAATAAACCTCATGAAAGCTATTAGGGTGGATTAGCAGTTTTCCTGATGACACAGAAGGAATATAAAATCACTGCCCACGACCACCTGATGTACAAAAGATTGAACAATCCTACCCATGTGGCACAAATTAAGCTTTGTGAATTAGCTCCTTTTGTATGTTCTTAGCAAACATTTCAAAGGCCTGCTTATTGTCTAAGTACACAAGATTTATTTATTTGTTGGGTATAATGGACTACTGGTAGGCCTATACATGTCCCTCTTGTAAATTTGGGAGATAACTTGGTGTCAACTCCATGTGGGAATTCTATCTATTGGCCGGCCCTTATGGAGCTGTATATCTACCGGTACTTTAAAAATGTTTGTGAATGTAGTTCTTGTCTAAAATCAATATTGAATAGATATGGTACTGACATTGACAATACTGAAGTCAGTTGAATCAAAATAAGCCTCAGGTCAATTGATATTGAATGGACACTGACTGAGGTTAATTGAATGGATACTGAGGTCAATTCAATGGACTCTGAGGTTAATTGAATGGACACTTGAATTAGGCAATGTTTGTGCTGCAGGGTAATATGTCTTCTTGCCAGAACTCCATGTTTTCCAAACAAAGTTGAGATCAATCATCATACAACATCTGCAAACTTATGAATTTTTGGTCATATCCATAAAAAATGTTCCATGCTGTTTCATTTCAAGCCCTGTAGTTGATCCACAGTTGACAGTGTTCTGGTCATCTGCTGTGATTTAGATTAGCACAGTTGGTGTCACATAAAATCTAGATTAGATCCCCCCTGTGAACCAAATGTGCCAACAGTGAGACATGATATTCTCTACGCAAATGTAATTAATTGTTAATGCATCTGTGTAAGCCTGCAGGGTGTGCTGCCTAACCACCAACTTCCAATTTGTTCAATGGAAATTTATTGGTTACCAAGCCTACATGAATACAAATATCAAGACCAATTAATTGCACCCACCTTAAGTTAATTCAAAATGACATGCGGCTCAGACAAATTGCTTCAATTCAATTTAAAGCTGAACTGCGTGATGACTAACGCCCTGACAGATGGATGGTTAATGTCTGCAAATAAAAACAATGTTTTATGTTGTTTTGTGGTTTGGACTTTGGAGGCCTATTACTGAGAAAGACATTGTGCAGCGCTGCAATTGTTGGGATCCATCTACACCAGTCTTTGCACACATACCGGTATATGTTGTCGCATATCGAATCACAAATCAGACATGTCTGGGGCAGCATGACAAAAAGTAGCACAGCATTTTTAACTTTCAAAAGGTATTCAAGATCTCCTTTAAAATTGTTTTGTATTCAAGTAGGAAATATAAAAATTCGGGTGCTCAAGTGGTCATGGTTGGCCAAATTTTGTTGAAAGGTCTGATGTATTTAATCTACCATAATCTGAATGAGTAGCTTCCTCAGTTATTATTGGTATAATCGTCATGGGAAGTAATATCATAATAATGAGACACCTTTTCATGAAAACATAAATGAGGTTGTTTTGCGTGTCAATTTTTCATGCATAAAGTCACACTTAGAGACGATATATTGTTAACAGCATTGCTTTTACTATGTTTTGTTAACAGTATATTATACCAGGTACTTATAAGTACCATCCCCAGTAACTTGCTCGGGGCTGTTGGTGTATAGATCGGACCTACAATGTTGTGTCCGATTTTTACCTAATTTAAAATTACCGTTCAGTGTCTGGTGAAAAATCCATGATTTAATGGTTCAGTCAGGGAGAATTTGAAGTGACACACAGAGATCCATCAGTGGCATTTATATTTTATTTACCGGTAGGTCTGATTTTCATCGTTCATTGGCCTATATCACATTTTATTGTTTCAGGCTTTTGGAGGCAGCAAGCATTTAGCGCCGGCATACCGACCATCGCCATTTCCTAGTCTTCATCAATCTCAGTTTGATCTGCACCACATCGGCTCAAGAAAGAACATGGCATTTGACACAAACTACAAGCAGGCTTACCACGAAAAGGAAATAATTCCAGTAAGGTGTTAGTGTAGCAAATCAACTCCAAGTCAAGTTTTTACTGAGTGAACATAGAATATTATAAACCAAGGCCTGTTGTCAAAATTTAATGGTGACATTGCACTTTCAGGCAAATCGTCTGCATTTGCTCGCCATAGAGAATTGTGTC
This sequence comes from Notospermus geniculatus, assembly GCA_002633025.1. Taxonomy (NCBI): domain Eukaryota; kingdom Metazoa; phylum Nemertea; class Pilidiophora; order Heteronemertea; family Lineidae; genus Notospermus; species Notospermus geniculatus. The sequence continues at coordinate 581,000 of NMRB01000112.1, read as the reverse complement.
AACATGAATGATGGTGGTGGCATGAGACGTGTCCAAATGTACCCAGACTTCAAACCAAATTACTGGACACAATATGACAAGATACATAGTACATTAGGACGTATGCGCGGACCTGGAGTGCCGCGGGAACGGCCAATCAGACAGCAGTTCAATGTACTCACAGGTAATAAACTGATTTTCCTACCCATATATCCTGTTATTCATCAACTTATCTGTCATGGAAACCAAATCGCTGGAGTCCTCTATACACCGCACTATGCAAATAAGGAGAAATGCTACCGGTATTTATATTAGGGGAACTTTTATGGAAATGCCATGCTAGTCTCTTTTAATATTTCTACCTATTCAGTTACTCCATTGTATTGTTGATCAAGTATAAACTGACACTGCTTCCCAGCTTATTATATCGATCTCCTCTCTATTGAAAGGAACTTCAAGAGAACTGTGCAGCAATAAATATCAGCTGCATACATTTTCATCATTTTCTTATTAATATACTATCAATTGACTCCATATGACTTGACTGATGTAATGCATTAAGTTGACAGGAAAATGATATTGCTGCTACTATACGTATGGTATGAATGTCACGAATATTTTACCCTTTAATATCTGATATTCTGGTTATTTTGCTTGCTATGTGACAGGGCGATGTATACCAAGGCCTGGTCCACAGGTCTTATTTATGATTATCACATACAGGGAAAAATTGAAATGGAACCGAACTATAGGGCATGAAAAGTTATCAGTTACATGTACTATCAAGAAAGCATCTACACACAATTTCAAAGAATGGTCAAGACCATTGGCATTACTTTAAAAACTGTTGTTTTTGGACTTGTTTCAGGTGAACATAAAGGCCCAGCATGGTCAGAAGAAAACAAACGAATATCTGGAAATCGAGTGTTGTCTGCATCAAGATTAGAGGAATCTCAAGGCTTTGTACTGGGATAATCACTACAATTTCTGCATAGTCAAGATTGTTTGTGAATAGAGACCTCCATTCCCACTTATTGTTGTTCGTTTCAAGTGAATATTTAGAATTATGAAAATTCTAACTTTTCATTTACATGTATGGATTGAATTGATCTGGAAAAGTTTGGTCCAATCTACGGTAGTATACATTGGATATGTCAATTTATGATCAATGATTCCATTGATTGTGGACATCCAGTTTTTGCTGGACCAACATGCAAGTACCGGTAACAGCAGTTGTGTACTGGGAGTCGCCACCTTGTACATTTTTGATGCTTTTTGAAGAGACATTAGGCCTACATTTGTCTCTCCAAATCCCACATTTAGCGCTTCCAAAAAATAACTATGTGTCAACCCTCTGCTATCAACATGTTTAGTGAGAGTGTCCCATCATCATGTGAAGGAACTGAAATAAGGTTTCCTGTATATACAATACAATGTGATGAACTTGTAAATAATCAGCAAATAAATTTTTGATAACATATTAAAGCTGTTGTTAACACATTTCCATGCATCATTACCATACATTCCCCATTGCAGACCAGTGGACAGCCATGGTGGTCTGCACCGACTTGTCTTTTTTGTTAGCATCTAGAGGCCTTACACAACAACCCCTTGTAACTGAATGAATGATCGATCATTTCGACTTTGCTGCACGGAGAGACGCTTTACATATGCTACATGCTTGAAGCTCACGCTTGCTTGAATTTCACACTGAAGATAAGCATCGCCATCACTACAAATGCTGTCTCGCATAACTGTCAACAGGATGCTGCCTTTGAATGAATCTTGACGCAAGGGCCCAACGCGCCGCGTAGCGGCCAACAGCGAAGCTAGCCAAAGACTTGTCACGGGTCAATCAATAGAACTGGACTCATAGGAAATATGCACCTAATGTCCAGATGGAATATACCGGACGGTTGGTTCACGTTTTTAGTGACTGTGAACGTAGATGGGTACATTATGTAGCGATACGCTGACAGATTTGCTGGGGACTTGCTCTGTGGATGTTGTAAAATGCGATTTTTGGAAGATTATTCTGATTTGCAACGTCATTTTTAATTAACATAAAAATATGTTGAGTAGCTGGGATATGTTTATAAACATTTATTGAGCAGCCACCGTCATGACGTGGCCGGCTGGCGCATCGGTAGAGCGTCCGGCTCTGAATCCGGGGCGCCGGGTTCGAGCCTTGCGATGGGAATTTTTATTTTTTTCACGTGTCAGTTTCTCTGTTTTTTTTTTTTTGCTGAAAACGTTTTGTCGCAGGATGAATATCTCCCCAGCCCTTCCATTTCCCTACAAATCTGCATTTGCTTATAAATACTTATAACCACAGATCCCTGTCAGCTGCCCTGCATTCAGAGAGACTTTTCACTAAAGTCTCTCTGAATGCAGGGCAGCTGACTACCATCCACATTCCCCTCCCAGTCACCAAAAATATCAACACCACAACTAACGTTCAAGACTACTGGATGACGATGACAGTGAACAAGTATGTAAAAGCCTTTGTCAGGCCAAGAGTGCAAAATATTGTGCTTGCACTTGTGAAGTTATGAAGGCTGTGATAAGGTCCCTGATATAGACCTATCCACTGGACTTGATAGTTCCTAGGGCCTACATATCAGGAGGGTGTGCATGTGAACAGATAACTGCACCAATAATATGCTAAATATTTCCAATTCTTTATTATAGCTCTACTGGCCCAGAAAGGGCAAGTAGAAGAACAAAAGAACATATACAAAGAGCTACATACCACTGACCGTGTTATCTGCCTTCTCGTCCCTGAAAATTGTTCCTGGTCTTCACTAGAGGACTTGAACTCTACCAGCAGAAAACTGCCTTGAATCTATTCCAGCTGTATGCAGTGTGGTGTGAATGTCTGCAGAGTTGATGACATAACAGACTTCCAAAACTATTATGAGCCCTCTTTCCTAAAACGTGGCTTTGAATAGATTTGGTTTTATTTCTCCCTTTCAAAAGCAATGGTGTGGATTTACACTCTGGGAGGGTCTGTTGTTTCATTTTTAGTGCAGTATGTTTACCGGTAGATAAACACAGGAAATTCTCAGTTTATTGGTCTTGGGCGTAAATTTTCTAAGTCCAAAAACTGGGGCCACAAAGGGAGGCCAAGTATGAATGGTATAAAGGTCAGATCAGTTTCATGGCAAGTTCTTAGCCAAGTGCACTATGGATTGATTTTGGGAGTGATCAATTGCAATAGGCCCCTACTGATCAGTTTCACAAAAGCCGGCCAGGGGTAATTCATGGTTGCCAAATGCACATTTTGTGGTTTGGAGTCAGTCACGTGGTGCATTTGGCAAACATGAATTACCCCTGACTGGCCTTTCGAAATTGATCAGTAGGGGCCTATTACAATTGATCCCTCCCAAAGTTTTTGGACTTAGAAAATTTCCATCCAAGACCAATAAACTGAGAATTTCCTGTATGTTTAACAACTTGTAGATTCAACAACTGACAAGGCACGGTCAGTTCTTCAGTTACCCTTTTGGTGTGGCAACCAATTGTCATTTCCCACTTCTCAAGTTCCTTCTACCCACTGCTGCCATCTATCCTTGGCGATATCAACTAATTCAAACCATGTGCAGATAGGTAGTTTACTGGGGTACCACTGGCTGCATAGCTATAGCAAGGTCGATGGCATAGACACAGGATGGTAATTTTTACCTGACCTACACTTCATTTCATTCCCACATTTATTCAAAGTTGCTCTTCTTGAGAGAGACTGCTCTGGTCTTCAGAAATTCAATGGAGAAGGAGTCCAAACAAACCAAGAGCAGTCTTCCAGTGCAGAATTTGGTGGTATCCCACATACAGCAATCTCACATTGTCATCTTCCAAAATGAACTGGCATTATACAAGCTCAAAGATGATAATACATGTACATGTACACAAATTGGTGCAGAAAATGACAACATTAAATATGAATTACAAGCTAGTCAACAATCAGTGCAATGAATAATAAGACAGAAAAGAAACCAAAATAAAATCTACCGGTACTATCACCATAAAATACACAAGAAATGGATGATCTTGGGTAAACAACTGAACTAGAATAATGACATGAAATAATATGGTGCATCTGTTAGTTTAATTACATTCTAATGATGGATTAAATCAATGATAAATGGACAGGATTTTTGGATATAGGCCTAATTGGGCTCATGTAGACAGGTGACAACCTTTAGGCCAGAATTAGTACCAAAAACCTTGTTGAAACTAAACAAACTTCAAATGAGGCAAATGCCTCACATTTTTCATGCTTTTTCACTTGATTTAGCCGAGCCTTGTAATTGGAAAGCCTGCACGGCTGGTCTGGTAGAATACCTTGTGCTTTCCATCTCTGTGCTAATTATTATCTCTGCTAATCAGGGTTTTCATTCGATAGACAAAAGCAAAATCAAGCACTACACATCAACAATACATCAGGCATAAAATAAAAACAAGTGCCAAGCTTTGAACAGGGATTACTTGAATAAAGCAACAAGTCAAAATCATGTTACATAACATGCCACAATGCTCCCACCTATGGTTTCGTGAAAATAACAGCTGCATTTTACGATGTAAACTGAAAAAAATCACTTTGATTTTATTGTTCTGTGTCACAATATATTGCCAATTTCTTTAAATAATGACTGCTGAAAGAAATCACTGAAAAAAATCACTTTAACCAAACAACTGACTTCTAAAACAACCACTTAATAACCTTGATACAATACTTACACCTTGTAAGCCAGATTGGTTGGAACATCTTAGAAACGGTTCTCGGGCACAAAAGACAATAAGCACTGTGTAATATAAGTGAAAGGTATAACCTCTATCTCTGGTAGCCGCTGCGGGGATTAACCATATATATCCTCATACCCCACAGCATAGTCTTAAAGACCTGTGAAAAAAATTTGCCTCGAGATCAAAGATCAATTGAGATTTTAACTGATCCCATCTCCACGTCTGAAGTTTCATGTTACATTTTTGCGTTGGCAGGCCCATTAGCAGTCCCCCCTGGAAATCAAGTCGCGAAGTGACAAGCGCGTTCAAGACACGTGCACATGTGGTTTTATCCATACTCCGGTAGAGACTGGTAGAGTCTGGACAACTAGTAGGCAAAGTAAATGGAATTCTTTATTCTCTTCCTTTCAGGACTGAACTTATTCGAAGACTGAAGCGATACCAGATTGCCAACTATGAGTGTCTTGTCATCAAATATGCTAAGGATGTGAGATATGATACAGATGGGGTTGCCACCCACGACAAGTAAGATACATTACATTTATGATTTACACTAGGCCTACCATCCGAAAAAATGATTTTGTTGGGTTACTTCACTTCAAGTTTCAACTAGGCCTAGGCCTACATGTTGATGTATATGTAATTTCAAATTATTTTTTATACGTATTGCCTTCTAGACAGGTGCTACAAGCTATGAGTGCTGAAAAACTTTCTGAAGTCACCAACAAGGCAAAGAGAGCAGAAGTCATTGGCATTGATGAAGGACAATTTGTAAGTAGCTGGTACCGGGTACATCATTGTACAGAATTGAGAGATTTGAAGTGAGTGGTTATGTTCTAAACATTCCTTAGAAAGAACCAGATATCATGTGGATTTCATCTGTTGGCTTGTCAGGAAAACTGTCTTTGCTGGAAGCACCTTGGGTAAAGTCCTCGTTTCTTTCAGTTCCCTGATATCGTTTCATTCTGTGATCAAATGGCAGATCAAGGGAAGATTGTAATAGTTGCTGCTTTGGATGGAACTTTTCAGAGAAAGGTAAGTATGTTATACATGCATTTGAGTGATATTACGTACCGGTAGGTTATTATTATTGAAGTAATTGTAAAAGTACTTACACATGTATTGCAAATATTTCATTAGTCACTAAAGGTAGTCAAGAGGATAGAAATGTTTCTCATTCAAAATATTGTGCTTCTTTTTAGGGGTTTAGAGACATTCTCAATCTTGTGCCAATAGCTGAAAGTATAGTGAAATTGACAGCTGTGTGCATGGTCTGTTTCAAGGAGGCATCATTTACAAAAAGAACGAGTGAGGACGAAGGTGTAAGTATTCAGGACCTATTCTAAAAGAGGTTATTGACGTCTATTTTAATAATGACAATGTAATTAAGCTTCATGGACCATCGTTTGGTGAAAAAGGACAGTTTGATAGGCAGTTTTCAGGCTCCTGCTGTTTGCTGATATTTGTGAAGGGGAACCCTCGACTTGCCTCCATATTGCTAAGTGGACTTTTCTGTCTTGTACTTGCAGGTGGAAGTGATTGGAGGTGCAGACAAGTACATCGCCACCTGTCGAGATTGCTTTTCATCAAAAACCGCTCAGGCCTCTCCTCGGGGAAAGAAAACAAAAGTAGCAACTAGTACAGAAAAGGCAACGACGCAATGGACACGGCCCGCTCTTGTTGAGAAAAACTGTGCTAGTCGAAAACTTTTTCAAACTCCCGACAAACCCGAGTTCGGTATCAGGGTATAGGACAAAGCAGGACTGATCTAATGATTCAGGGACTGACTACCTCTGTCTTGCTGGTTGTCAAAAAATACTGTAATAGTTATCGTTAATTTACTTAGCTAAGAATGTGGACAGATGAATTTTGATCAGAGTGCTAATAGGAGCTGTCAGCGAGTTGACCACTAGGTGTCACTAGGGCCCAACTCAATGCATCTAGCGGACCCAGTCATTATCGATCGAGCAGCGATCATAATAGATTTCCTGTACATTTGGTCCGCTAAGACTGTGCTGCCATCTGTTAGCAATGTGCGCGGCTGACTGCTCCTATTGGCTGAAATTTAAGAGGAAAGGACAGAGTAATCGGCAGTAACTTCGTTTTTATGAGTGCACATGAATATTATACAGTATACTGTATCATGACTGTTTGAAATGCCCCCTCACATGTATTATCAATTTCAATGGAATATTTTAAGTGTTGCATGCAGGGTTTTATTTGCAAGAAGTATCAGATAAACTTCTGTTTATGCTTTGATCAGCTGATTAAGGTAGTTTGGTTCCCGAACCCACCGCTAGGGCTATGAGGGTTCGGTATTGGCTTCCGAGCATTTCCTTTTATGGCGTTACTATTTTTAGAATCACAATGAAAACATAGGCACGTGGTTGGGAAATGTCAAAGCGAATTCAACATGTTGAAGGGGAAAGCCTAATGTTTTCGGCCACTACGAACGCAACCATCGAATTTATTTGATTCAGAGGCTGGTAAAAACGACAAACTTGCCGAATTGTTGGGGTAATTCGGCGGTGACCTGTGCATGCATGCATGGACGTGGTTTAGGCATCGCGTAGGCTACATGTGCAGAAAAAGCGTGATGCTGCTCTCGAAAAGGCATCCAAGGCAAATTGTGTTGCTTCTGCAGCAAGACTCACTTAAACGGTGTGCCAGGTCACCAACAACCATGCAAACCCCTAGGAAAATTCAGTTGTGAGAGTCTATCCGGCGTTGACGTCGCATGTATTCCACCATTTTGTCTACTGATCACGGCATGGGTTGGAGAGTGTCTCCCTTGCGGTTGGAGAGTGTCTCGTGACGTCAGGCAACCAAGAATCCGGAGTCCAGCGTTCCAAATAAGGAATGTGCCACAGCCAATACCAAACCCT
>NMRB01000112.1:559126-573230 GCA_002633025.1 Notospermus geniculatus | reverse complement strand
GAATCAAGAATTATAGACATATTCACGGCAAGATATTTTCGCGACAGGAAATTTTCGCAACTCATACATTCGCGAAAATTTCCTGCACGCAAAATTTTCCTGCTTTAAAGTATCTCCAGGTACCAGTTGAAAAAAGATGATAGCAATGTTTTATTCTAATGAGAGTGGATGGGAAAAGCCCAGAAAACGTTCTACTGTACTGTACTTTAATTTTGAAAAAGTTGTATGCCTGTGCGATCCAATGGCGCATGTTTTTCACGGGCACGGACAATTTCATAATTCCCGCGAAAAAACTTATTTCTAGGAAACGTTTTAGTGAATCAATTGTACAAAAGAGGGCACTGACATCGCCTTAGTAGACTGGTTCCCGTCTTTGCCGCTCCACCCGCTGGCGCTCCTGTTCCGCTATACAAAGACAGGTCCGGGGTGCCATCTTGGATGCGCGAATGACGTAGTTCTAAGTTATTTATAGAACATCAACAAGGAAACCCCCTACATGTTAAACATCGCGCCCAAACTAAAAATCTCAACTGTCATGACAAATTCGGTAAAACTTTGCAGTTCTCGATAAAATAGAGATTGCTTTGGCGCCGGAATCAATTCAGCAGCAGCAAGGGGTACGCATTAGGGCCTATTGAGGCTCTGAAGAAGGCATCGAGGAAGTAGTCGTGTACTGCCTTCTGTGCGTGGTGATATTGAGGAGAAAGTGACCCACTCACCTCGTAATCTACAGCCCAAAGGCAGCCTCCTGTTATCCCAGTGTCTTATCCTCGCAGGGTCAGTCCAAACACATGCTACATGCATACCGGTACTATCCTGGGGCTTATACACGTTGATACATGTTCTCAAACACGAAATACGCGATCCACGTGCGTTTTCTATATTTAGTAAAACGGTCAAAACATTGCGCAAATACCTGCGCAGAACGTATGCGCAACAAGGATGCGCAGTAGATTCGGCCGGAATCCCGGCCCAAGATGGTGCCCCGGACCTGTCGTTGTATAGCTGAGCGCCAAAAATGTGCAGCGGCAACGACGGGAACCAGTCTATCGCCTTAGGAACCCTTGTATCCCTCCGCAAAAATGCCTCATTTCAAGTACTAACTCTTAGGAAGTATTGTCATCAAGGGAGTGGTTTATGAACATCTTTCCTCGACTTGCAGCAATATTGATTATCTTGTTAGGGTTTTTTCATGTTATGGATGAAAATACTAGATTCAATCAGCGCACTATCTTCGCCCGCTCTTTGTCGGTCGGATACAATCTTTGCTCGAGCTTGGGTGTTGTTCGGTCCGTGTTGTCAATGTGGACACTGAACACGGAAGTCATGAAGTGACTCCAGCACATGACAGTTCATGAGTTGACAACCTGATCTGAATGGTGACGGGTCATTCACTGTCGCTGTAAAGTTATCGAAGCGGGAAATATGGCCGGCGGATATCACATTTGAAATGCTGGCCTCGGAATCCTCTGTGGCTTCAGTGGCCTTGCCAAAAACTTTTCAGCAACCTGAAATAGGCCTACCGGTATGCATGCCATCAACATCATCACAACGACGTCCAGCCCATCCACAAGGGAACCGCACATTCACTATTTTGACCAACATCGGGGATCACTATCCTGTCATTTCGGATGTTGGATATTGGGCTTACAAGCATGTGGATCCAGTAGGCCTACCTGTCAAAAAGGGCAGCAGGGCCATGCACAGGACAACTTTCACTTTCGAAAAGAGCCCCACCAGTCCCGAGTTCATCACTTCCACAAAACTGGTAAGTCATTAATGCAGACTTGTCTTCTTTTCAGGTTGGCGTGGACTTTTAGGGTCGTAGCTATTCATAGCGGTTCTCTCATTAGAATCATCTTAAAAGCCGGTTCCAAGTATGGTCAACCACTACACTTGGAACTGGCCTAAGACGGTTCTAACGATAGAACCGCTTTATGAATACGACACTAGACTTTCTTTTAGACTTACATGTATGGGGTCGTGCGGTTGGTAGAACCATCTTAGGCCGGTTCCAAGTATGGTCAAACACTGCACTTGGAACCGGCCTAAGACAGTTCTAAAGATAGAACCGCTTTATGAATATGACCCTTGGGGTCTGCTGTGTGAATGAACAACCAGACAAAAGAATCTTGATGATGGAACGAAATTACAGGATATAGAGCAGTAGGCTATGAATAGGCCTAGTTAAGGCGGAGGCTAACTATGGTAGGCCTATGGTTTTTTGGTAAGCCTGTGTCCCCGACTGCCAGTTACTTTAGTATTTAATATTATTTCAACTTTCAGACATCTCCATCATGTTTGCGAAATAAACCTCATGAAAGCTATTAGGCCACACTTTTTTTATTTATTGGATTACGGATCCGCTTTTTTCCCCGCCGACCACTAGGTGCAACGTAAAAGATATTTAAATGCTGAGGCCCTGTATTTTCAGGATATAGGCCCCTATGTAGGCCCTATCTCTTGTTCTACTGTTGCATCAATAAAAGGTTTTATTTCTTTTTTACCACATTTTACTTTTTTTATTCCCTCCCCCTTGAATTTCTCTGACGCATAGCACGTAACACTAGGGAAAAAATTAAAAAGTCAAAGATTTTTGCATTTTATTTTTATTTTTATTCCCTCCCCTCCTACATAGGTTTCGGCCTGAAAAATCCGTAATCCAATAAATATAAAAAGTGTGGCCTTAGGGTGGATTAGCAGTTTTCCTGATGACACAGAAGGAATATAAAATCAGTGCCCACGACCACTTGATGTACAAAAGATTGAATAATCCTACCCATGTGGCACAAATTAAGCTTTGTGAATTAGCTCCTTTTGTATGTTCTTAGCAAACATTTCAAAGGCCTGCTTATTGTCTAAGTACACAAGATTTATTTATTTGTTGGGTATAATGGACTACTGGTAGGCCTATACATGTCCCTCTTGTAAATTTGGGAGAGAACTTGGTGTCAACTCCATGTGGGAATTCTATCTATTGGCCCCAGGGTTCCAGATACTGTTAGCCAATGTCGCCAATGGCGAAAAAATATTAGAATGGCTACAGTTACAATTGGTTTGGCTAAAAATTTGGCAACAGTATGGTATTATTTGTGGTCTGAAAGTGAAAGTTGAGTCCCTGAGATTCTTGCAGTTAGAGCTGTGTGGTAAGAGAAGTTGAAAATTTATTATAAGTACAACTATTACACAATTTTGGTTGGCTACAATTTGCAAAGATTGGCTACAGGTAACAGGCCATTGGCTACACATTTGGCTCCCAAAAAATAGGCCTAGCTGTACCCCTGGGTCCTTTATGGAGCAATATATCTACCGGTACTTTAAAAATGTTTGTGAATGTAGTTCTTGTCTGAAATCAATATTGAATAGATATGGTACTGACAATACTGAAGTCAGTTGAATCAAAATAAGCCTCAGGTCAATTGATATTGAATGGACACTGACTGAGGTTAATTGAATGGATGCTGAGGTCAATTCAATGGACTCTGAGGTTACAGTAATTGAATGGACACTTGAATTAGGCAAAGTTAGTGCTGCAGGGTAATACGTCTTGCCAGAACTCCATGTTTTCCAAACAAAGTTGAGATCAATCATCATACAACATCTGCAAACTTTACTTATGAATTTTATGTTCCATGCTGTTTCATTTCAAGCCCTGTAGTTGATCCACAGTTGACAGTGTTATGGTCATCTGCTGTGATTTAGATTAGCACAGTTGGTGTCACATAAAATCTAGATTAGATCCCCCCTGTGAACCAAAGGTGCCAACAGTGAGACATGATATTCTCTACGCAAATGTAATTAATTGTTAATGCGTCTGTGTAAGCCTGCAGGGTGTGCTGCCTAACCACCAACTTCCAATTTGTTCAATGGAAATTTATTGGTTACCAAGCCTACATGCATACAAAACATCAAGACCAATTAATTGCACCCACCTTAAGTTAATTCAAAATGACATGCGGCTCAGACAAATTGCTTCAATTCAATTTAAAGCTGAACTGCATGATGACTAACGCCCTGACAGATGGATGGTTAATGTCTGCAAATAAAAACAATGTTTTATGTTGTTTTGGACTTTGGAGGCCTATTACTGAGAAAGACATTGTGCAGCGCTGCAGTTGTTGGGATCCATCTACACCTGTCTTTGCACACATACCGGTATATGTTGTCACATATCGAATCACAAATCAGACATGTCTGGGGCAGCATGACAAAAAGTAGCACAGCATTTTTAATTTTCAAAAGGTATTCAAGATCTCCTTTAAAATTGTTTTGTATTCAAGTAGGAAATATAAAAATTCGGGTGCTCAAGTGGTCATGGTTGGCCAAATTTTGTTGAAAGGTCTGATGTATTTAATCTACCATAATCTGAATGAGTAGCTTCCTCAGTTATTATTGGTATAATCGTCATGGGAAGTAATATCATAATAATGAGACACCTTTTCATGAAAACATAAATGAGGTTGTTTTGCGTGTCAATTTTTCATGCATAAAGTCACACTTAGAGACGATATATTGTTAACAGCATTGCTTTTACTATGTTTTGTTAACAGTATATTATACCTGGTACTTATAAGTACCATCCCCAGTAACTTGCTCGGGGCTGTTGGTGTATAGATCGGACCTACAATGTTGTGTCCGATTTTTACCTAATTTAAAATTACCGTTCAGTGTCTGGTGAAAAATCCATGATTTAATGGTTCAGTCAGGGAGAATTTGAAGTGACACACAGAGATCCATCAGTGGCATTTATATTTTATTTACCGGTAGGTCTGATTTTCATCGTTCATTGGCCTATATCACATTTTATTGTTTCAGGCTTTTGGAGGCAGCAAGCATTTAGCGCCGGCATACCGACCATCGCCATTTCCTAGTCTTCATCAATCTCAGTTTGATCTGCACCACATCGGCTCAAGAAAGAACATGGCATTTGACACAAACTACAAGCAGGCTTACCACGAAAAGGAAATAATTCCAGTAAGGTGTTAGTGTAGCAAATCAACTCCAAGTCAAGTTTTTACTGAGTGAACATAGAATATTATAAACCAAGGCCTGTTGTCAAAATTTAATGGTGACATTGCACTTTCAGGCAAATCGTCTGCATTTGCTCGCCATAGAGAATTGTGTCAACATGAATGATGGTGGTGGCATGAGACGTGTCCAAATGTACCCAGACTTCAAACCAAATTACTGGACACAATATGACAAGATACATAGTACATTAGGACGTATGCGCGGACCTGGTGTGCCGCGGGAACGGCCAATCAGACAGCAGTTCAATGTACTCACAGGTAATAAACTGATTTTCCTACCCATATATCCTGTTATTCATCAACTTATCTGTCATGGAAACCAAATTGCTGGAGTCCTCTATACACCGCACTATGCAAATAAGGAGAAATGCTACCGGTATTTATATTAGGGGAACTTTATGGAAATGCCATGCTAGTCTCTTTTAATATTTCTACCTATTCAGTTACTCCATTGTATTGTTGATCAACTATAAACTGACACTGCTTCCCAGCTTATTATATCGATCTCCTCTCTATTGAAAGAAACTTCAAGAGAACTGTGCAGCAATAAATATCAGCTGCATACATTTTCATCATTTTCTTATTAATATACTATCAATTGACTCCATATGACTTGACTGATGTAATGCATTAAGTTGACAGGAAAATGATAATGCTGCTACTATACGTATGGTATGAATGTCACGATCATATCATGAATATTTTACCTTTTAATATCTGATATTCTGGTTATTTTGCTTGCTATGACATGTGACAGGGCAATGTATACCAAGGCCTGGTCCACAGGTCTTATTTATGATATCACATACAGGGAAAAATCAAAATGGAACTATAGGGCATGAAAAGTTCTCAGTTACATGTACTATCAAGAAAGCATCTACATACAATTTCAAAGAATGGTCAAGACCATTGGCATTAGTTACTTAAACTGCTGTTTTTGGACTTGTTTCAGGTGAACATAAAGGCCCAGCATGGTCAGAAGAAAACAAACGAATATCTGGAAATCGAGTGTTGTCTGCATCAAGATTAGAGGAATCTCAAGGCTTTGTACTGGGATAATCACTACAATTTATACTGGGATAGTCAAGATTGTTTGTGAATAGAGACTTCCATTCCCACTTATTGTTGTTCGTTTCAAGTGAATATTTAGAATTATGAAAATTCTAACTTTTCATTTACATGTATGGATTGAATTGATCTGGAAAAGTTTGGTCCAATCTAGTATACATTGATTGAATATGTAAGTTTATGATCAATGATTCCATTGATTGTGGACATCCAGTTTATGCTGGACCAACATGCAAGTACCGGTATCAGCAGTTGTGTACTGGGAGTCGCCACCTCGTACATTTTTGATGCTTTTTGAAAAGACATTAGGCCTACATTTGTCTCTCCAAATCCCACATTAAGGTCTATAGCTCTTCCAAAAAAATAACTAAAAGGTATGTCAACCCCCTGCTATAGTGACAGCGTCCCATCATCATGTAAAGGAACTGAAATAAGGTTTCCTGTATATACAATACAATGTGATGAACTTGTAAATAATCAGCAAATAAATTTTTGATAACATATTAAAGCTGTTGTTAACACATTTCCATGCATCATTACCATACATTCCTCATTGCAGACCAGTGGACAGCCATGGTGGTCTGCACCGACTTGTCTTTATTTTGTTAGCATCTAGAGGCCTTACACAACAACCCCTTGTAACTGAATGAATGATCGATCATTTCGACTTTGCTGCACAGAGAGACACTTTACATTTGGTACATGCTTGAAGCTCACGCTTGCTTGAATTTCACACTGAAGATATCGCCATCACTACAAATGCTGCCTCGCATACTATACGAAACTTGCATAACTGTCAACAGGATGCCACCTTCGAATGAATCTTGATGACGACGACAGTGATAACGTCCCTGATATAGACCTATCCACTGGACTTGATAGTTCCTAGGGCCTACATATCAGGAGGGTGTGCATGTGAACAGATAACTGCACCAATAATATGCTAAATATTTCCAATTCTTTATTATAGCTCTACTGTGGCCCAGAAAGGGCAAGTAGAAGAACAAAAAAACATATACAAAGAGCTACATACCACTGACCGTGTTATCTGCCTTCTCTTCCCTGAAAATTGTTCCTGGTCTTCACTGGAGGACTTACACTCTACCAGCAGAAAACTGCCTTGAATCTATTCCAGCTGTATGCAGTGTGGTGTGAATGTCTGCAGAGTTGATGACATAACAGACTTCCAAAACTATTATGACCCCTCTTTCCTAACGTGGCTTTGAATAGATTTGGTTTTATTTCTCCCTTTCAAAACCAATGGTGTGGATTTACACTCTGGGAGGGTCTGTTGTTTCATTTTTACTGCAGTATGTGTATAGGTAGATAAACATACAGGAAATTCTCAGTTTATTGGTCTTGGATGGAAATTTTCTCAGTTTATTGGTCTTGGATGGAAATTTTCTAAGTCCAAAAACTTGCACCACAAAGGGAGGACTAGTATGAATGGTATAAAGGTCAGATCAGTTTCATGGCAAGTTCTCAGCCAATTGCACTATGGCCTGGTTGCACCAGCTATGTTCAAAGTTAAGTTTGAGGTTGACCTCAACTAAGTAATATGATTTGCCATTACAATTTGAGGTTGAGAACGACTTTGAGGTTAGCTTAAGCACAAAGTCGACCTTAAGTATGACTGGTGCAACCGGGCCTAAGGATTGATTTTGGGAGTGATCAATTGCAATAGGCCCCTACTGATCAGTTTCACAAAAGCTGGCCAGGGGTAATTCATGGTTGCCAAATGCACATTTTGTGGTTTGGACTCAGTCTGAGTCATGTGGTGCATTTGGCAAACATGAATTACCCTTGACTGGCCTTTCGAAATTGATCAGTAGGGGCCTTACCTATTACAATTGATCCCTCCCAAAATCAATCCAAAGTGCACATGGCCAAGAACTTGCCATGAAACTGATCTGACCTTTTTACCATTCATATTAGGGGCTCCCTTTGTGGTGCAAGTTTTTGGACTTAGAAAATTTCCATCCAAGACCAATAAACTGAGAATTTCCTGTAGGCCTATGTTTTACAACTTGTAGATTCAACAACTGACAAGGCACGGTCAGTTCTTCAGTTACCCTTTTGCTGTGGCAACCAACTGTCATTTCCCACTACTCAAGTTCCTTGTACCCACTGCTGCCATCTATCCTTGGCGATATCAACTAATTCAAACCATGTGCAGATAGGTAGTTTACTGAGGTACCACTGGCTGCATAGCTATAGCAAGGTTCATGGCATACACACAGCGTGGTAATTTTTACCTGACCTACACTTCATTTCATTCCAACATTAATTCAAAGTTGCTCTTCTTGAGAGAGACTGCTCTGGTCTTCAGAAATTCAATGGAGAAGGAGTCCAAACAAACCAAGAGCAGTCTTCCAGTGCAGAATTTGGTGGTATCCCACATACAGGATCTCACACGTCATCTCCCAAATGAACTGGCATTATACAAGCTCAAAGATGATAATACATGTACATGTACACAAATTGGTGCAGAAAATGACAACATTAAATATGAATTACAAGCTAGTCAACAATCAGTGCAATGAATAATAAGACAGAAAAGAAACCAAAATAAAATCTACCGGTACTATCACCATAAAATACACAAGAAATGGATGATCTTGGGTAAACAACTGACCTAGAATAATGACATGAAATAATATGGTGCATCTGTTAGTTTAATTACATTCTAATGATGGATTAAATGAATGATAAATGGACAGGATTTGTGGATATAGGCCTAATTGGGCTCATGTAGACAGGTGACAACCTTTAGGCCAGAATTAGTAAACCTTGTTGAAACTAAACAAACTTCAAATGAGGCAAATGCCTCATATTTTCACATTTTTCATGCTTTTTCACTGAGCCTTGTAATTGGAAAGACTGCAAGGCTGGTCTGGTGGAATACCTCGTGCTTTCCGTCTCTCTGCTAATTAAGCCCATCTCTGTGCTAATTATCTCTGCTAATCAGGGTTTTCATCCGATACACAAAAGCAAAATCTAGCACTACACATCAACAATACATCAGGCATAAAATAAAAACAAGTGCCAAGCTTTGAACAGGGATTACTTGAATAAAGCAACAAGTCAAAATCATGGGACATAACATGCCACAATGCTCCCACCTATGGTTTAGTGAAAATAACAGCTGTATTTTACGATGTAAACTGAAAAAAAAATCACTTTGATTTTATTGTTCTGTGTCACAATATATTGCCAATTTCTTAATGACTGCTGAAAGAAATCACTGAAAAAAATCACTTTAACCAAACAACTGACTTCTAAAACAACCACTTAATAACCTTGATACAATACTTACACCTTGTAAGCCAGATTGGTTGGAACATCTTAGAAACGGTTCTCGGGCACAAAAGACAATAAGCACTGTGTAATATAAGTGAAGCAATGACTGAGATAGGTATAACCTCTATCTCTGGTAGCCGCTGCGGGGATTAACCATATATATCCTCATACCCCACAGCATAGTCTTAAAGATCTGTGAAAAAAATTTGCCTCGAGATCAAAGATCAATTGAGATTTTAACTGATCCCATCTCCACGTCTGAAGTTTCATGTTACATTTTTGCGTCCCTCGTTTGGACATCCATTTTTTTGTTCACCTCGAAATACCTCAACTTCTTTGATTTCCTTCTCCGATAAGCGATTCAATAAGACATATAACTTTGTCGATTCTCTCTTATCTACTACTCTCCATTCCAGCGATTCCTTCGCCTCTGGGTGCATGTGTTTGTGACAAAGGGGATAGAATTCTGTACCTGGGCAATAATGCTCGCTTGAATCGGGAACCAAGATGTGTACTTTTGTCCAATCGCACCCTCAATATCTTCCTCCCTGGACATTAAAGTGGAGGATAATTTTGAAACAATCAAATGTCTGGAATCTTTCTTGGCTGTTAAGTATGAAAACAAGCAAGGGATCCTTCACTCTAGAGGGGACCACTCTTGGTACCGGTAATATAACATGACCCTAGGGATCTTGGTTCCTGATTTGCACAAGTTGTACTTGAAAAGCAAAAAGCCTACCAGAATACCGTAAATCTGTTTTTGTTAAATGATATCAGAATGTCCCGTTTGTCACATACACACACCAGGGTAGCGGAGGAATCAAATCCCATCGTTTCATAGATAAGTTCTTGATTGTAATCTTTCCAAAGAGACACATCTCTATACTGCTTAACACTCCATGTTCAGACCCATGGGCCTGGCGTGCGGAGTTCTGCTTTGAGAGATTGTCCTTTACTTTTTCCTCTAGTTGCAGTTCCATACATCTTGTGCCGCGTGCGTTCCGCAGGCCGAGATTTGCATGTAGATACTGCAGTATGTTTTGTAGTTTGGAATCCCACGTACTTTTCCTGGTACTGGTTCACACCCACGGCGTCCAACCCTCGTATAACAACGCCAGGTTGTCCAGGTTGGTCGCCTCTTTGATCACGTAGTCAACCTGGTAGAAAAGGAAGGAAGTTAGAAGCATTCTTAAAGATAGGTCAGCAATACCAGAATTCAGTAGCAAAGTGGTTAAAATATGGTGTTGTATCTTAGTAAAGTGCAGTGTCTGTACTTTTATTCCATCTAGGTAATCAATTACCTGTTCAGCTGCAGTTAGCTTTTTGTTGGCATCGGGATCTCTGCCATCGAGTTTCATCTTGACTTTACGCCACACACCTACAGCGTATGAGTTCCTTTCCTGGATGGCTGAAAGAGATACAACAATATTCCACTTGATATGAACATGAACACGCATTCACTGGCAACTTCAGGAATGGAAAATGCAGTGGCAGGCATGGAGGACTTGTGTCCAAGATGGCTTGGAATCAATTCTCCTTTCTTACCTTTCCCTGTCTTAGGATCCCTGGTCACCTTCTCTGGTTTCTTGACCACACTAACAGAGGGTCTTGAATAAGGACTTGGCGGTGTGGCAGCCACATCAGGCTTCAATAACTGGGGAACTTTCTTAGGAGTGGATTCCTTATCAGGCGGTCTCCTCAGTAATGCTGCGGCAAAGCTAGGCTTGGGTTCCTCGACCTCACCTCCCTTCTCTGTGATAAGTGGTGGTGCCAAGTCGATAAGAACATTGTAGATACTGAAAAAAACACCATCACCTCATTAACAGCAAGACTGGGGAGCCTCATTCCTTAAATTTTTGGTTGGAAGTCATAGAAACTGCTCCATTAATGTGGCTTTTTACGGGTTAACTAATCTAACTGTACCTTGGAATCTGCCCATTGAGCTTATCGACCATATTGCGAACATCGTCCAACATTTCTTGGGTGATTTCATCAGACATTGCAAGTTTCAGCATGGCCGTGAAATTCTCAGAGAAGATCTTGTACATGTTCATGTATTCCCGTACGCCTCCTGCAGGGTTATCAACTCCATAATCCTGTTCCTCAATCTGAAATACACGAAATCACACGTTAGAGAATCTGAATACATAATAACACTTCCCTGTGTCATTAATGTCCAAACAGAGCATTAGAAAAGAGAGTATTATCAAATGCCCCTACAATAGTTTAGAAAATGAAAGGCTGAAAAAAAATCAAAACCATTTCTACAAAGTTTACCTTAGCCATTGATTTGAGTATTGTCCTGACATCAGACATCAGTTTGTGATGAGTGGTGAGGACATTGCGAATCAACGTCACTTGACTTCTCACATTTTCCTGAAAACATGACAGATTATCCAATTATTTTTGGACATGTTTGTCACAAATAACTGTACTTCTGCGGGGCAAAGTGAGATGAAAACGTACCCTGGCTTGATCAACTCCTGTCTTGACCTTATTGATCTGAGCCTGAGAGGAGCTGATCTCCTTGTTGACCAAATCTAATGCAGAAGCCAACCACTGCTCAGTCACTTTCTCTCCTGGTTGTAGGCTCTTTAGCTCCATAAGGAATTCCTCAGTCTCAGTCACCGAGCTTCGACATTCTTCAGCTAAGACGCAGCTCTCCTCACATCTGGAATACACACAGGATGGAGAACCTTAACAAACATGTGAGAAACATATAGACTAGGCCCAAGGGGCATTAGGACTTTTTCTGTCCTGGTCACAGAATATGCATTTCTTTTGCCAACACTTGACCCTCTGCAAATTGACACCTGGAATGAGACAAACAGTATAAACTCTCACATGACCAGCCAACTTTAAGAAAGGAGACGATGTCAGGTCGCCTCCGTCCCTGGGGCCGACAAAGGTTATATGTGGAAACCATGAAAGGAATAAATTTACACAAGGAAAAGGAAGACCACTGATTGTTTCGCCGACTTCATTTCCTGAGCAAGATCTTTGAAAGCGATCCCTTTTCTTGGTTGCACTATTAAGTGGCTCTAAGCCACGACTCCGGGCATGCCGGGGCACAACGGGAAAGTCATCAAGATTTGCTGAGATCGATCAAAGAAATGGAAATCTTGAGATGCGAGCTGCTCTGGTAATGGAGGAAATGGGATGGTAACATGGTCCTGATGGAATCCTTTTTTAATCTAACCTTTCAATCCCAATATCACTCTCGGGGCTCACCATTAATCCTCCCTAACACAAACCTTTCATGAACCCATATCACTTACACCAATACAACTGGAAAAGTGACTATCATCCACAAACACTTCCCTCTCCCAGGAGAAATGGATCTGGTGAAATGTACACAGGGAAGGAGCCATCAAAGCGACTCTGCTTATCTTGTAGATGTCATCTTCCTGCCAAAGGCCATAGGCTGTAGATCCAAATTGCCTCAGGGAAATAGAGACAATTGTACAGGTTTCTTAGGTTCAGAATGGAATGACACTCGGGCAAATTTCCCAGTTGGCTGCTTGGCAAAACCAGAGGAGATGTCCTCTCTATCGCACGAAGAATTGGTCCATTTTGGGATCAAACCCACACCCTTAGACGTGACTGGCACGAATGTTGCCACTGTGCCACTACGAGAGCCCGCATATCTTGATTATTCAGTGGAACACATTGCTGACTCAAGAACCTCATCAAGAGTGTCTAAGTCTATCTAAAACTGATGAAATTCAATCAAGGACAGATCAATGTAATATGTTTCCAAGCAAATGAGGGACACGGCGAGAAGAAATATGAGATAACCACCTGCTTGAATCGTCCACTCGTTGTTTGATCAAGGAGCGGATATCCTGCCAATCTTAATACACTCACACAAACCGTGATGCTTCATGACAAGGTGTTTCTGGGATGAAAAATTGGATTCGAGCTTCAAAATCATTCTGGTCAGGAAAGCTGGATTGGTGTTTTTTTCAGCCAAATTTGTGCAAATGAGGCTACTCCAATCGATCAGGGCAAGAAACATTGCATTTTTAGGTTCAGTGCTGGCGTTGCTCATCAGCAGTGAAAGCCCCCTTTTAGAGGATAGGTAGGTCGTCATTCATATGAAATACTGAATCTAGAGCCGAGTGACAAATATGGCAATATCAGTTTTAGACAATTTTGGCAAATTAATGTACAGCAGGAGGAAACTGGAGGACCGGCACCATCAAAGAGTCACCTTCTCTGATACATGAAGAAGTTCCACCAGGGTTGGACCCATAACGTCAGAGGTGACAGCTGTCCTGTTTCCACTGCACCAGCCAAAATCCTCCATGACATGTCCGACATTGGAACATGCACTTAGTTGAAGACAAACACATTAATTGGCACTTCACTTCCCAGAATTTCCTGATGCAATTAGACTTAATATGCCTGTAGTCAATACCACACTCCAATTTGCACAAATTGGTGTCATCTTAAGTCTTCTTCCCGAGTCTATTAGCCTCGGGGAAATGACAAGCCTCGACACACTCAGCAAGAAAAATAGTGCCAATGGCACTGTGCCCGCTTGGCTTGACAGCATAGTTGTACGAATCATCAGCAATCTCACTTAAGCCATATCGTAAGTACAAACATGCCAAATTGCCATATAAAAGTATCATTGGGTAACAAGTTGATGAAGATCCGTTTTTAGTTTTGGCCCCCTAGTGGCAAAGTCAAGAACCAGATTT
>NMRB01000112.1:533217-557251 GCA_002633025.1 Notospermus geniculatus | reverse complement strand
CTCCAGAATAAGATGTATTCGTTAATCGTCAGCCTGGCGGTAGCTGATCTGCTAGCGGGGTTAGCGCACCCGTTAAATGCTGTGACGTACTTTGTGAAACCTCTGAATCAAATCAAGGACTTGTGCCTCGCCATTGACTTTTTAGTCTTGGTGCCGATGTCGGCGTCTGTGTTCCAGTTATGTGCCATCTCGATGGACAGATTCATTGCGATTAACTTTTCACTGCATTACGAGATGCTGATGACACCGAGGGTAATAATAATTACGTTATTGACCTCGTGGGGGCTATCAACGATCATTGGTGCGATCCCAACGATGGGTGTAAACACTTGGGACCAGCCGGTAATTCCTTGGTGTTTCTGGCAAGTTGTCTTAAAAACTGAATTCCTGCTGTTTATTGGAATTGCTCTTATCTTGGGGAATGCATTAATGGTGATGCTCTATACGCAAATATTCCTCATCGCATGGAAACAACGGAAGAAAATCTCAACCAATAAGAGGGGTACGGAACATAAAGGTTGGCTGCGGGATATGAAAGCAGCGAAGGTTATCGGCGTTGTCGTCAGTGCTTATCTAATTTGTTGGCTACCGAGCGCTATTATGATGGTTTGTGGGTACCTCCGGATTGACATTCCACGCTATCTCAGGAATATCATATTCATGTTTGCGATAGCGAACTCGATGATGAATCCACTGATTTATGCCTGGGGCAATAAAATCATGAGGAAGACATTCAAAAGGATTCTACACATTCCCGAGAGACCTCTACTTCAAACTTATGGACTTCGAAAGAATCCATCTGATTCGGACAATTTAGCAAACAGTGCGTTTCTAAGACAAAATAACAACAAGTCTAGTACCAGTGCGTCTAGCTGACCCCACATCATTGCTTCCTAAAAGTGGCATCCTCAGATGTTTATACTGCTGAAGTAATGTTTTAGTTCTGTGATTTAACACTAGATGGAAGCACCTGAGACTGCCGATGAGACGATCATTTCAAGCATGTAAAGTGAGACTTGGGTTTATTTCCATCATCTATTTTTGGTCTTTTTTGTTTGAAGTACATTGTATCAACAGGAATCATCTGTACGACTAAAAAACTGATAGTCTATGACTTGTTATCGCGCCTCAGCAGTGAGAGTAGACACAGTGGAGTACATCTCACTTACCCGAATTATGAAAGAATGTGGCAGCAGATAACCAAATCTAAAGGTCTTGTTCTGTTATTTACTTCAGCATTATCAAATTGTCCACTTTTAAACATGTTGTATGTGAGATATCAATCCAGTCCCTGAACCGACACATTGGGGACATTGAGGGTTATGCCTGCAATCAGTCAGAGACAAACCTCGTTAACAGTCAATTGGTTACAGTTAAGAAAACCAAGGCAACATGTTTGCCGACTCTATCAATGTCAGCCAGACGACCCCCATGATCACCCCTAATGTCCATTCGACTAATGGATGCCCAAACGTGAAAACGAGAGAGAGAAACATGGGCACACTTTGCCCCTCTCTTCTCCAAATACAGAAATGAGAACAATCAGTGAGTGAATGTTTATAAATCACCATTTTGTTACAAGTATGGCTTTTGTTGAAGGTTTAGGAGGAAAGGATACAAGAAATACCTAGGTTGCCGCTGGTATGGCTTCCATCATTGATTGTTTGTGGGAGTGAAGTGATTTAAACTCAATTCAATCAGTAGATATCAAATACAACTCAGGAAATGTTTACAATTACTTACCAGCAGGTGAATAATTACTCGGGTATCTATTTATGTTACATTAGAGAAGTGATCTTGTTTCCCAGTTGCTCCAATCTTCCCCGCATCTGAATGCGCCAGTTATGCAGCGAATGCGCTAACCTGAGTTTTGAGATTTCAACACCCGTGAGACCTGGGGCAGACAGCATCATCAACAGTTTGGGGCCCCAACACTGCTTGGCCAATGAACAGAACACAAAGGTGAGCACTCCACACCATCACCACCAGCAAGATACGCCCGATCACTAAAGGTAAATACTCCGTGATCTATGGCACTGGAGGTTGGAGTTGAAGTTGGGAATAAGTTCCATGGTTAGTACTCAATTACCAAGGGAAGTAGTGCTTGAAGAATATTGGCAGGTTACTCAAAAGCTAGTTTCCACAAGTTCTCTTCCAATGTAAATATGATATGAAGTTTCATCTTTTGGCCCAATTACTATGAAGTAAAATATATGAAATATTAACTGGAGCCAGACAGAATAGAAAGGATGTTGCTGAATATGAAGGTAGGTTTTCTCGTTCCTTCTGCATGTTTGAGGGCTATCACTAGGGTATCAATTTAGTACAGGGTGAGATCAGACATCAAGCAGTCAGTAGGCCAGGTCAAGTAGTAGGCTTACTCCATGTAAGCCCACAGAGACACAGTGGCATATAATGGCAGAGGTCAAATGAGCGAGGAAAGTTCAGAAGCTCACCTCGAATCTCTATGGGAAAAGCGCAATCAGCTTTAACAGGCACCTTACTGGGCAAGTCCATGAAGAACATGACGAGTGTTTACACATCATGTTTTTTTACTGATGGTACACTTTGCACAGGAAGTCAGCAGAGGCACAATATCAGACAGTAACGGATGCAGACAACAGCACTTCACAGCCAGTCTTTGTGAGATCAGTTTCATTTTGATAGTTGCCAGACAGGACAAAGAAATGCACGTAGGATCACTGAAATTGACGAGGTAAGCATGTCGATTTCATATTGATGGTATTTCATATTGATAGTAAACTTTGATAATCTAAAGGCCAATTGAGAATTCCTTTCACTGTCTTCACAACTACGTCAGTACGTTACGCGGTCGTTTACTGAAGACAAAGCAATGAAGATGGGCAAAGAAAATGTGCAGCTGGTGCTTAATCAATGTTTATAGAAGTTGTTTTCAGATTAATGGGCACAATATTGCTTGATCCTGTTGTTCCTATGAATGAAGTAGGCCTATCCTTTTCTGCCGCCACCTCCATAATGGGCGCATCTGAAATTGCACCACAACCCGCACAAGTGTGTGGATGGAGGCAGGTCTGACATTGTTGCCTACCAATCCATCAGGGCACCACTTGTCTTGGAAACGGTCTAAAATCAGACTCAAATTTGTATCATACTCTAGCTTATCTTTATAAGCAAAACCAAAACCAATAAAGAAGAAGGGAACAGCATTCAGACAGACTTGTCAGTCAACCATAATATCAATTCCTTCTTGTTTACTTTAGCAAGTGATTAATATACCAAGTAAACAGACCAAGAGCAAGATGGATAACCAACATTTACACTGTCCAAAATGTTTTTACTTGGGGTATCAAAACTGTCATGTTAGCCTAAATGAAAAATATTGATCCAAATTCAACCAGAACCTAAAGTACATAAGCCGGAAGGAAACACTGATCTGTTTGCTATGAATGTAGATGTGACTTTTTCTCTCAGAGGGGGTGTGGAAAAAGGACTGAAACCATCAAATCTAAGGACTAAGCAGCCTCTACAGTGACCGTCAGATTCTTGCCAACAAGGGCAATGCACTAAATTGGCCTCAAAATGTTGGGGCTTTTGACCGAAAGATACATAGGCCTACTAATCTAGTCAAAACATGGTGGCCTTTGACCATTCACCACAGTTTGGGTTCAAAATAACGGAGTCTTTGACCAAGATAGACAGACTAGATTTTTTGGTAAAATCGGCCACAACACAGCCTTTGACAGAGTATCGGTGCTAGCTAACCAAAATGTAAGAGGACCTCAAAGCATTCACCTCACGGCCTTTTTATTCACCTCATTTCCAAGATGGCTTACGAGACAAAATATTGACCACCACCGAGGGATCAAATGATCTTCAATATGATGAGCAGACGTGACATTTGGGGC
Source organism: Notospermus geniculatus (assembly GCA_002633025.1). Classification (NCBI taxonomy): domain Eukaryota; kingdom Metazoa; phylum Nemertea; class Pilidiophora; order Heteronemertea; family Lineidae; genus Notospermus; species Notospermus geniculatus. The sequence continues at coordinate 553,364 of NMRB01000112.1, read as the reverse complement.
CATCAAGGATCTCCCAATATGGTGAATTCATTACTTTTGGATGCCAAAATCGGCGATCTTTCATGATAATGAGATTATGACGATGAGGTTCACGAGATCGATCGATGATGGGACTTGGGATGAGTTATGTCTCGTGGACGTGGTGCGCCAGTCAGTGAGTGCCAAGATGACTTGAATGACATTTACCTCACAGCGACGTGTCATCAATTCTTTCTGGTATTTTTATTACCATCCTGTTAGATTGTCTTGGTAACTTTTTAATTTTGGACGCAGCGCTGAGAGCTTGAAAAATCGTGACCTCTGCACATTCTTCTCTCATCTTGTTCTTTCAGACCACTTATTCTCTCCGAGCACCAGCATCCATCCACTCAACACAGTAGCTGTAATCAGCAGAAGAGTGACAACTGCCGCTTGATTCGTGAATAATTGGAATAATCATACGCGAAGACCAGCGACGAGCAGAAAGTTGTCTGCTGTTTGTGAATGTGCAATTAGGGATAGTTAGCGGAGGGCTGACGTCTGCAGTGAATAACCTGTGTTGCGAGATTGCATCGCCTGGTCTGGTGAGCGGGGGAGACACCGACCAGACTCGTATAAATCAATCATGTGATGGAATACACCTCTGCTACCGGTAACTTCCTATATTTTAAACAACTTCCTATAGTTAAAATATCTTCCAATAGCTAAGTGCCTCTGATAAACCCACAGAAACAGACTGATCAACTGAACCTCAAGACTGTGAAAAAGTGTCAGAAACTTCTGTTAGATATTGATTAAATGTGACGGCAGGACTCAGTGGTGGAATTCATTCACTGACTGGGAAGCGGAAACAGCCAGACGGATTCCCGCATTCACTTTGGAGTATTCTTTTGAAACATTCAAGGGATAGACTTACCCGTACCAATAAATTTGGCCAGTTCAAGGGGATTTCAAGAAACTTTCATTCAAATCCATCATTTCAATCAGTGCGTCACTGAAGTGTCTCTGTGTTGATTGTTCATGGACAGCAGACACACGATAGAAATGGTCTTTCTGATTAGTACGACACGAGTATACATAAGAGCAAAATGTTCTCAAGGATATTGGAAAGAAAAATCGATACTTCAATAAATTGGCAAACATTTTCTTCTTTGTGTCTTTAAAATTAATCTATTTCTATGATCAATAGGACAGCTGAAGAGATGCTTTCCTTGTATCCCTTTGACTATCTTCAGTCGGAGTGACGAGATTAGTTTGCATATCACATCTTAGGATCACGGTTTAACCCCATTAGGAAGCGACAGAGGATTTATCTTGTATTGATGTGAATAAAACTGCAGTAGAGACGTATTTTACTTTTAGCTGGAGTCTTTGGAACCGGGATTACTCTAGTAAGGAAGTGACTGCGATTTATCTTCCATCGACGTGACTTCAAGATAAGTGTATTGCAGTAGATAATATACAGGAAGTCAACTTCCAGATTTTGCAAATTTTCGACCCCAACCGGGGTCTTCTTCAGGCTGGCACTTAACAGTACAAGACTCTAGAATAGACTGAGCTGAGTAGAATAGACTGAGCTGAGCTGGGGGACTCAGCTCAGTCTATTCTAGAGTCTTGTACTGTTAAGTGCCAGCCTGAAGAAGACCCCGGTTGGGGTCGAAAATTTGCAAAATCTGGAAGTTGACTTCCTGTATATTATCACGTTGTGTGTCAATTTTAGTGCTATTTCTTTCTTTGTATGTATTGCAGTAGAGATGGATTTTTGACTCAAGTGAGACATTTCGGAGGAATCTGTTACCAAGTGTCTTACTGTGGATCAGACTGCAGGGCCTTTCTGAAAATTTCACTGGAATGGTGCAAAGTGTGCTTTGAAGCGGCAAATTACAGTCATTTTGCACTGACTTTACACTGACTTTACAAGTGAACTTGCACATCAACACAAAGTCATTCCATTTGAGTAGGATTTGTGGGAATTCACTTGCTTCTCATCCAATTCAACATGGATGGTCCTTCAAATACCACAGTGCGGAAATCGCTAGTCCTGCTGAATTTCACAATTGATCTACTTGACCAAAACAAAACGGAAAACGGAAATAGTAAAAAGACAGAAAATATCATTATAATAGTCGTTCAATTTATACTTATGATCGGCATTATTGTGGGGAATGCACTTGTCATATTAGCTGTAATCAAATTTCCAAACCTTCGGAGTGTGTTATACAGATTTGTGGCTAGTCTCGCGCTGGCAGACATCTTGGTAGCGATCGTGATTCCTGTAAACATGCTGCGGTATTTGCAACCAGAATTCAACAGGAACCAAAAGATATGTTTAGCCGTTTACGGGACGTCGACCGTGTCATTTGCAGCGTCAGTGATCCACTTGTTGTTCATTGCAATAGATCGTTGCATTGCTTTAAACAATCCAATCAAGTATCAATCGATAATGGCGGGAAAAAGTTACAAACTCATCATCGTGATATGGATTGTATCCGTAACGGGCGGAATAGTGCCAGCATTTGGCGTTCATCGCTGGGATGACAATCCAAAGTGCACGATGCAGCGTGTTCTCGATTCCACGTACATGTTCGTCTTGTGTATAATCATTATTGCCATAGCACTTGCCATGCTTATCATGTACGCTCAAGTGTTCTACATCGTGCAGCGCCACCTCAACCGATCTTACATACAAGCCGCGAAAATCAGCTGCAGCACGGTGACAAAAATGAAAAAAGACGCCAAAGCGGCCAAGGTGTTGGCGACGGTGCTCCTTACATTCTTAATCTGCTGGATGCCGTTCGTTTCTGTCGTGGTTGTAATCTACCTAGGGAAGACGCACATTGCTAACAAAGAATACAAGAATGTGACGTACTTTCTTGCTATTCTAAACTCGGCTTTGAATCCACTTATTTATGCTTGGATGAGTAAGGGTATGCGAGGGGCTTTTAAGACTTTACTCCATATAAACCCCCGATCCCAAACTACCATGGAGACGGACTTGGCCAATGGCACGCCAACATCAGTGGACAACCAAGACGAGGGCGAACAGAGTCAGAAAATATGAACCACAACAATGAGGTTCTAAAAAGTCAATTTTTCTAAAAGAAGGCTAAGCAGACTTTCTTGTGGGAGTGATAAGTTTGGTTTCCAAGCAGGCACAATACCATAACTTTACAACCAACATTACTGCCACTTTTCATGATGTCAATGAACTGTAATGAGAGATATTCCAAATATGGTCTGTACAGCAAAATTTGCCAGTATACAATCTTTAAAATGCCCCTAGTGTAATTTTGTGCAGTGGAATAAGCACATACAATTAGAACCCTCACCTTGACAACTTGTAAATTATCTTCACAGCAGTTTGTCATTATAGGTGCAATCATACATGTATGAACACCAAAGTGTACGGTTTTTATCATCATCATTTAGTGTAAACATGCTGTATTGTCAATTCATTGCCTGTTATGCCTGTCGTTTTGTGCCATATCTATCAGTATGTTGTTTGTCTATGTAGTTCTCAAGTAGTTAAATAATAAGCAGTATCCTAGATACACTGACAGACTNGGAGACACCGACCAGACTCGTATAAATCAATCATGTGATGGAATACACCTCTGCTACCGGTAACTTCCTATATTTTAAACAACTTCCTATAGTTAAAATATCTTCCAATAGCTAAGTGCCTCTGATAAACCCACAGAAACAGACTGATCAACTGAACCTCAAGACTGTGAAAAAGTGTCAGAAACTTCTGTTAGATATTGATTAAATGTGACGGCAGGACTCAGTGGTGGAATTCATTCACTGACTGGGAAGCGGAAACAGCCAGACGGATTCCCGCATTCACTTTGGAGTATTCTTTTGAAACATTCAAGGGATAGACTTACCCGTACCAATAAATTTGGCCAGTTCAAGGGGATTTCAAGAAACTTTCATTCAAATCCATCATTTCAATCAGTGCGTCACTGAAGTGTCTCTGTGTTGATTGTTCATGGACAGCAGACACACGATAGAAATGGTCTTTCTGATTAGTACGACACGAGTATACATAAGAGCAAAATGTTCTCAAGGATATTGGAAAGAAAAATCGATACTTCAATAAATTGGCAAACATTTTCTTCTTTGTGTCTTTAAAATTAATCTATTTCTATGATCAATAGGACAGCTGAAGAGATGCTTTCCTTGTATCCCTTTGACTATCTTCAGTCGGAGTGACGAGATTAGTTTGCATATCACATCTTAGGATCACGGTTTAACCCCGTTAGGAAGCGACAGAGGATTTATCTTGTATTGATGTGAATAAAACTGCAGTAGAGACGTATTTTACTTTTAGCTGGAGTCTTTGGAACCGGGATTACTCCAGTAAGGAAGTGACTGCGATTTATCTTACATCGACGTGACTTCAAGATAAGTGTATTGCAGTAGAGATGGATTTTTGACTCAAGTGAGACATTTCGGAGGAATCTGTTACCAAGTGTCTTACTGTGGATCAGACTGCAGGGCCTTTCTGAAAATTTCACTGGAATGGTGCAAAGTGTGGTTCGAAGCGGCGAATCACGGTCATTTTGCACTGACTTTACAAGTGAACTTGCACATCAACACAAAGTCATTCCATTTGAGTAGGATTTGTGGGAATTCACTTGCTTCTCATCCAATTCAACATGGATGGTCCTTCAAATACCACGATGCGGAAATCGCTAGTCCTGCTGAATTTCACAATTGATCTACTCGACCAAAACAAAACGGAAAACGGAAATAGTAAAAAGACAGAAAATATCATTATAATAGTCGTTCAATTTATACTTATGATCGGCATTATTGTGGGGAATGCACTTGTCATATTAGCTGTAATCAAATTTCCAAACCTTCGGAGTGTGTTATACAGATTTGTGGCTAGTCTAGCGCTGGCAGACATCTTGGTAGCGATCGTGATTCCTGTAAACATGCTACGGTATTTGCAACCAGAATTCAACAGGAACCAAAAGATATGTTTAGCCGTTTACGGGACGTCGACCGTGTCATTTGCAGCGTCAGTGATCCACTTGTTGTGCATTGCAATAGATCGTTGTATTGCTTTAAACAATCCAATCAAGTATCAATCGATTATGGCGGGAAAAAGTTACAAACTCATCATCGTGATATGGATTGTATCCATAACGGGCGGAATAGTGCCAGCATTTGGCGTTCATCGCTGGGATGACAATTCAAAGTGCACGATGCAGCGTGTTCTCGATTCCACGTACATGTTCGTCTTGTGTATAATCATTATTGCCATAGCACTTGCCATGCTTATCATGTACGCTCAAGTCTTCTACATCGTGCAGCGCCACCTGAACCGATCTTACATACAAGCCGCGAAAATCAGCTGCAGCACGGTGACAAAAATGAAAAAAGACGCCAAAGCGGCCAAGGTGTTGGCGACGGTGCTCCTTACATTCTTAATCTGCTGGATGCCGTTCGTGTCTGTCGTGGTTGTAATCTACCTAGGGAAGACGCACATCGCTAACAAAGAATACAAGAATGTGACATACTTTCTCGCTATTCTAAACTCAGCTTTGAATCCACTTATTTATGCTTGGATGAGTAAGGGTATGCGAGGGGCTTTTAAGACTTTACTCCATATAAACCGCCGATCCCAAACTACCATGGAGACGGACCTGGCCAATGGCACGCCAACATCAGTGGATGGCCAAGATGAGGGCGAACAGAGTCAGAAAATATGAACCAGGTCAATGAGGTTCTAAAAAGTCAATTTTTCTAAAAGGCTAAGCAGACTTTCTTGTGGGAATGATAAGTTTGGTTTCCAAGCAGGCACAATACCATAACTTTACAACCAACATTACTGCCACTTTTCAAGATGTCAATGAACTGTAATGAGAGATATTCCAAATATGGTCTGTACAGCAAAATTTGCCAGTATACAATCTTTAAAATGCCCCTAGTGTAATTTTGTGCAGTGGAATAAGCACATACAATTAGAACCCTCACCGTGACAACTTGTAAATTATCTTCACAGCAGTTTGTCATTATAGGTGCAATCATACATGTATGAACACCAAAGTGTACGGTTTTTATCATCATCATTTAGTGTAAACATGCTGTATTGTCAATTCATTGCCTGTTATGCCTGTTGTTTTGTGCCATATCTATCAGTATGTTGTTTGTCTATGTAGTTCTCAAGTAGTTAAATAATAAGCAGTATCCTAGATACACTGACAGACTGAGACTTGAAACATTTCACCCTGTGGAGAGGTTGGTCTGACCATGTTTCTCATACAGATTCCCGGTTCAGAATGATGGTGGACCTACTACACTAAATATCAATTGAGGAGAAGGATCAACAACGTGTACACCTAACTTGTCTAAGCAAAAGAAAAACAGACAAATTAGCCTTGATGAATAGAAGTGTACTGTACAACAGGGGCCCTGTATTTCGACAGGTAGCCAACATCATTCTAGGATATCAGCTACAAGGTATAACGATAGCATCTGTGGTCCGAAGAAAGTAATACAGAATAGATGCCCTCACCATGGAAGAGAGCCTTCCTTGAGAACACAGGGGGCAGCGATTTGCGATGGTATCTGTGTGAAATCCGACACGTTCAAAACTTGGTTAATGAACAATATGTGAACTTATTCTTTTCGGTGACCAAACTGATTTGTAAATTCACTTTCATTATGAAAACAAAGAATGTAGGGCATGCCGGTCAATTAGGCCACAATGAAGTGTTACTGCCAAACTTACAGAATCTGATTTGGCAAGTTAAACATCCGGCCGTTATTGCTTAGTCAGCATTCATGAATAACCAATTAGTTGTGGTAAATAAACTTCATAAATTACTGTAACATTATTGGCCTTTTTGTACATGTATATGAGCACATTCTCGTATAACATGCTCAGATGGGGACCATCTCAAAATCAGTGTAGCCCCAATAGCTCCCTTGAGGGAAGGAGGTCGGCTAACTCTCTCCCAATCCGTTATCTACTCGGAATGCAAAATACAAGATGTCTGCCTGGCGGCCATATCGAATATCAGATCAAATCCGAAATGGATACGGCACCTCCTTCAACCAACCCCGGTATTTATGAAATCCATTGGTGACCCATTCTGCAGTTATAGTCCAAAATACAAAATCCTATATTGAATATTGGATCACGCCCAAAATTGATAGATAGGGCACCTCCCCCACTATGCCACAGAAATATGTAATCAATCGGGCGATCCGTTCTTCAGTTACAGTGCGGAATGTGGCGTGAGGCGGATGTGGACGCAGAAACCCTCTGAGAACGTAACGCCCCATCTCAACTTCATTGGGCAGAATATCAATAACGGTCATACGTAATTGTACCAGAATCAACCAAGAGTGATTGGCAGCACTTCACATGTATCATCAATAGAAAACACTCCGGTCAGGAACGTAGGCTCCTTAGTAAATTTCAACTCACCGGTTCATGAGTTCGAGGAACATCCCGTCCATGGCTGCCGCGTCAGACGTACGCGTGCGGAGCAGTTCGAAGTGAAGGATAGCGTTACAGATATTGATGACATCAGAACTGTTCTTCCCCTCAACCTGCAACAAGATTTGAAATTTCAAAACACTAGTCATTGATGTAACTACACCTAGTCATAAAGCAGTTGAGTACAACTGCAATGTATGCCCCCACCCCCTCGTGTGGGCATGGATTGCGGACTTTATTATTAATTTATATCATAGTAGGCCTAGTGGGAGGAGGTTGGATCTTTAATGGAAATGGATAAAGGAAATTCTCCCAACCCGTTCTCCACTTTTTACTTGTTAGGTTCAACCAAGGCCACAATTGTCCTCTCTGACTTCACATCTATACATTCAAGAATTCACTGTAGATAGCCTACCAGCACATCCTAAATAATGGTTACACTAGTGCTGCCATCTAAAATCAAAATCTGAACCTACCTCCAGGAGTGTTTTCCTCTCAGCAATGGCTTGTTCGAAGTGTTGTAGGACAGGTGTAAGCGCCGGGTTAGCTCCAGCCGCCCACTTGAGCCTCTGCTCAATTCCCGATTCTAACTGGGTGTACCTCTCCTGTATTGACTGTACCGTAGACTCCTGACTCATCAGTGACTGAATGCCCTGAAAAATTGGATTTTTATACCATAAATACATGTAATGTAAACCATGTGACTCTTCTGCTGGTGAAGATCAAAGCCAGCCTCGCTGATTGTGATGACATAGTCATTCTCACCTGGTCGGACTCAAGATGTTATCTTTTACTATCAGAGGGCAGATGTCATAAGCATCTGGACCACAGGCAGGCAGACACTTCCAAAAAAAGTTCATAAGATATTTTACCACAAATTTGGAATCTTACTTTTCCTAGTTCAGATATGACAGATCCTCGATTGGGCATCACCAGCTGATTCAGTGGGCGTCCGACATGGGAGAAGATATCTTCATGTAACCACTGGTACCGTGCCAACTGGAGTTGAGCACGCTGACGACTTTCCTCATACATCTTCATGTTGTTATCGAGTCTCCTGGAACAAAACAACACGTTGAATTTAATTGATAAAGTCGACCATTTTAGCATAAACAACAGACGAAAGAGTGACATCATGGGATGTGTGTGAATGACGCACTTCAAGTAACGTCATTTGATGACATTAAACCACTGTTTTCATCACTGAAAACTGGTTGATGGCCAGTGCCTCCTTTTGGTATGCAGGTACCCGATTGTATATTCTCTGTCATATTTAACTCTCCTTTCTGTGAGTTGAAATGTGTTCGTGTTAGCCTGACACTACAGCAGTGTAAAGATTGGAATATCTTTTAAGAATTGTATAACTCACTTGGCAAGATCCTGTTTTCGCCAGGCAGCATCATAATTACTGGTCAAGTTCCCAGCCTGCGTCAAATGGACATGTTCAACCTGGTTCTGGCGAAGATTCAAATCAACCGCTTTCTTGCACAAGTCATCCAATGACACTTTACACTCAGCCCCGATATCCTTCAGCTCTATCTCAGCAGTGATGTTGATGCCCAGCGAAGCCACCTTTTGACAGATAAGGTAACCAAGTGTTTGTGATGGCAGTCCAATCACCTGCAACCAAAAAATCAGGTCAGAAAACGGGAATAGAGGTCACATTCTAAGTCACTATGTCACTTGGAACTGAAAGTGAGCATACCTAAAGCTGAAGGATTATCTTCTGGTCAGAGAAATCAACCACCAGTTTCATCAGACAGGCATTTCCTGAAATTAACCCAAGTCAAATCTCATGAGAACACAAGCATTCCCAACACACACCTGTTTGCGAATGAACTCCGCGATGAATCGCTTGATAGGCTTGGCCAGCTGTTCGTCATCGTACACTGGCCCACCCTGACTGTTGCAGAGAGTCAGCGCCATCTGGCGACAGTTGTGGAAGAATTCTTGCATGGCCATCAATCGCTTCACGAAGAATATGTCGGACAGGAGACTTAATGTTGAGCCATTGAAAGCTGATATCTACAAAGAGACAAATCCATTATTGCAGCAATGCTGTTGAACTTTAAACATTACTGATTTCAGAAAAAAGTAAAAGAACAGGAAGGATTATGATTAGGAAAGGTGACACTATTATTAAGGGCAGTCATTCCCACAACATATCCCACATCAACCTACCTGTAGGCCCTTTGCCTCCCTCACCACGTCTACCTTTCTCCAAATATCAGGCACCTTGACAGAATCAATCATCTCTAGCATGTCTGTGAAGTCATTATCCAACTGAGTGAAGAGACCGTTAAACACCATGAGTAGCATCTGTCCCGGGCTCAACACTGATGTCTCCACGTTTGAACTCTGGAGCAGCTCGTTGAACGACTGTCGCATCCTCTTCACATGGGATAGAACTTCACCATTTGAGTGCTGAAGAAAAAGTTGAAGGTTTGAGTGACGTAAAATGCTGCATACATTTTGGGGTTTTAGCTTGAATACAGGCTTGAAAGTCGACCGTGAATGGACATGTTTTCCCTTTAATACATAGAGAAGGCTTCCGCATGCTTGGTCACCGATTTTCTGATGCGCCCATTGTATAGAGGCAGCATGGTGGAAAACAACAAAAGATTTACTGAACCAAAAGCTTCAGGAAGTTGGGGTTGGGGGTTGCTGAGTAATGAAAGGGTTAAGGATACAGGATACAGAACATTCTCTGAATAAATGTGCATCAGAATCAGCCAATAACACAATATCAACAAACATCACTGAACTTGACAATAAGCAAGTCGTAAGAAAAGGCCATTGGTCACTTTGACGGCACATAGCAAGTGGTCAGAAAGGACACTGCATCTTTCAATTCAGCAAAAGGTAATGACTGAACTCTTGAATGGTGCACAGACATAGAGATGAGTTATAAAACCAGAGCTAAGCATAAAATACAACAATTTTAGCTCAATATGGAAACTGGCTGATGGAGGAGGAATAGAGGATGTTGGACACACCCTGCACTGAAGTGATAACCACACAGCTAAGCTTCACACGTGCTAAGCAATTTAGAATCACTCGACAATACACTTGCAATAACTGCTTTGACTCCTGGCTTGGTGCCATTACAAAGAATATCAAAACCACAACTTACTCTTAAAATATAATATCCAGGAAACCACTAAAAATTAATTCAAGTAAGTAACAAAGCAGTAACAACTTTCTTTGATAATTTTCTCAGGCAAAAGCATCATATCAGAATTCATCTCTGCCATTTGCCATTCCTGTCACCTCTACCACACCCACAGGCCTCTGACCACCTGGTTTTGGTCCACCCACTCCCACTCAATATCATACCTTATAGATACATTAGTTCTACTATTAGTCAAGAGATGGCAACCAAGTAGGGCCTACATTTCAAGTAGAAAGGAAGATATGAAAGTAGCCAGGGATTTTGAATTGAGGAGGGAATAACCACAATACCATCGTCATGAATGTTAGGAACACCTACCTCCATTCCCATGATAGCGTTTCTAAGCAGCATCTCTAGCTGATTCACAACGCCCTCTAACATGATATTAGGTGAATGAATGATTCCATCCAAGGCCTCTATTGTAGCTATTACGCTCTGGTCATCGCCCTGAACTGCTTTCACAGATTCGGGCAGGATAACATTACGAAAGTTGGCATTCAGATCCTGCAGGGCGATGTAGACCTGGTGCGTGGCCTGCATGGCTTGGAACGCTTGACCTGTCATCTCCATGTTATCGTTCTGAAGGCAAGCAGATGATCAATCATCAGAAAACAAACAAAGCAGTGGCTTCATTTTCCATCTCAAATTCACTGAGCAGTGGCATAAATACATAGCAAGTTCGGAAGAGACTTACCAGTGACGTAAGTTTTAGTAGGCCAAGAAGCTGGATGTTATTTCCAGACATACTGTACAGCTCCTCGAGGAACCAGTCACCTTCACGAGATGTCAGGTCCATCAAACGATCACCAGCAGCTGCAAGAAGACAACAGATATAAGTTTTATGAACAAGTGCCAATACTGCACGTGCCTACAGCGTGGGAAAATGTTGAGGAGTTCCTTATAACAGATGCTTTATTAAAGTCATATGCTCATGAAAGTTGCTGCACATACATTTTCCAATGAAGTGTCGCTTTTCCCAAAGACAATTCCCGTAAGTTAAAGATCAGCAAGCCCATTAGACAGTTATCAAAAGTTAACCGAGATTATTATCATCAAGAATCTTTAGGCTGATTGGGTTGATAATGATCTTACCTGCAGCAGCACCCTCCATCACCAAATAACGTTTGTTCAGAGCGCACAAGGCTGTGATGAGGACACAGGAGAGACTAACTTTCCCAGTCGGTCCGCAGTCAGCCAGCAACTGATGAATAGAATTGGCACACTCCTGGACTTGGACCCCAAGGTAAGATGTTTCCGCGCCTTCCAATTTACGCCTCTCCATCATCTGAAAATCAGCACCGGTAAATTAAAGGTGACAAATTCTACACAGGCAAGGAAAGATGCTTCAAATTTGTGAGAAAATACGGAGCAGGAATCCTGCCATATTTGCTCATACCTTGACATATGGCACCTACCTTCATCACTTTATTACTAGCATCCCCAATGATGGTTTGCAGCCTGGCTTCAGTGCTCAGGATGCTCTCCATCTGATGCTGGCTCACCGACAACCCACTGTACAAGTCCTGGTAGCGGCTCACCAGCTCCTGGCACCTGCAACACCAAATGGAAGACGCAAGTGAAAAACTGACCATGACTTTTGAACTCTGGTGAGGTGAGCAGTAACTCACTACATCAAAGAAGGTGCTAATCTCACACTGACAATTGTCGGTGACGCAGCCACTCTGTCAAAGATAAGAAGCATCTCAACCAGCCGACAATGTTTTCAAACCTTTTCTAATTCATAATCAAATCTATCCAGGATGTGAGAAAGCAGGAACTTACTTCTCTCTCTCGAAGTTACAAATGAGTTCTTGTAGATAACTCTGAATGGCAGTGCTGCGACTGCTCTCTATGAACCCCTGCGGGAACTGCGACACAATGGTGGCGTATGTCAGCAGGATGTCCAGGCAGGTACAGATCACATTGCGGCGCTGGCAGAGCATGGCTGTCAGCTCTCGATGCACTTCATCACACTGGAAGAAAGATAATCAAGTATAGTGCACCCTCGTTCTTACGCACCTCGATTTTACGAACTCCCGGATATTACGAACCCAACGTCTGGCTCCCAAAATTTCATGACATATATGTAAATCCTCGCTATTACAAACTCTGCGTTAGTATGAACTTAACCCTTGGACCCGAAGGGTTCGTAATAGCGAGGGAGGACTGTAGTGAAGTGAGGGTTTACTTTCAACACTAACTGACCTGTTGTATGACTTGTCCCTGCCCTGCTCCCTGAAGGAATGGTACAGCGGGGCTGTAGCTGGCCACACTGTTGGGTAGAGGCTTAGAGACTTCATTACGCATGATCTGCAGAGCTTGGCCTTTCACAACACTGAAGGCATACTGCAATAAGAACAAAGATAAGGACATGTCGACAATTACTTCATATGCCATGATCTCATGAACTCAGGTTAGACCGAAGTCTAAAGCAGGTGGACACACATTTCATCGACATCAACTTGGAAGTGAAACCTTGGTCAGTGGTATCGGGGAAACTGATAAATCCATTATTACCTGCAGTAAGTGGTTCCAATGATCACATTCATTAATCTTCTCCTGAATGGACTCCTGTACACCTCTCTTTGATGTCTTCACCAAAGCATACTCTGAGTATCTGTGGAATAAGAAAATTTGGATAACAAGACTGTATCCTTCGATATAAACCTCAATCTTATTAGCTGAGAATTTTAGTGGTATAATGTTGGCCAACAAAACTATGAATTCTAGGCAATGCTTTTCCTTCTGTACTTCTTCGAGTTTAGGACAGTCCACGTTTGGCATGGGCACTGCCTCCAAGTTTGGCAAGGACAGTCCAAGTTTGACAAGAACAGTCCAAGTTTGGCAAGGACAGTCCGAGTTTGACAAGGATAGTCCAAGATTTACTAGAACAGTCCAAGTTTGACAGGGACAGTCCAAGTTTGACAAGGACAGTCCAAGTTTGACAAGGACAATCAAAGTTTGACAAGGACAATCCAAGTTGGAGGACAGCATACCTTTCATTGAGTTCATATATGGGGTGATCCTTGTTACACTTGTCCTCCTCGAGCAGATGCAGGACATCCTGGAGCTGGGTATACTTGTTCTTCACATCACCATACTCAGATTGGTTCTTCAGAGAAACTTCCAACAGCTCCAGCAACTTTGGAATCGAGTTGGTCATGTCATTTCTGCAAGAAGAGGTAATATTGTCTTCACTGACAGTATATTTGGTGCCATAAGGGTTAATAAAGAAAGAAATACCAACAAGATCAGAAGATAGAGTCCAGCAATGCTAGATATGCAAATGAATGCACCAGTGGTCAACATTGTTAGGCAAACGGCAAAGAAATGCAGATACATTCACTGCTTAATCTTGATTTATTTCGCTTTTTCTTGATCGTAGATATGTTGCCGCATCCCAACTGACCAGGGAAGCCACCAGGGATGGTAAACGACTATCAGCATCGGCCATAAAAAGTCAGACGGAATATCATCAACTGGTAGAGAGGCCACTTTTTATACCATTAATCTACATGTGACAAAAAATTTATCCTAAACATGCCATGGCACAATTTCAGTAGTGCTGCATAGAAGAGGATTGTTACACAGAACATCAAAGGATATTTATAAGGCCCCAACAAATTGTGGATGTTGAAAAACGTACCTATTATTCAACCAAGATGCCTTCATCTCTGCCGTCCTTATGGCAAACATACTGAGCGTAATTTCCCTATCCATCTGCTTCTTACTCGGCCAATTATCTCCTGTCGTTTGCCAACTGCCATAAAAAGCCCCGGCATATCCACCTTCATTACCCGTGGTCCAGTCAACAAGTGGATCATAAACAAACGCCTCGAGTAGGGTCAGGAGGGTTTCACGTCCCTTTCTCATCGTCTTGATGACGTGCTCGCAGGAGAGGCGGAATGTACCCTGAAAATAGTCAAAAGGTAAGAGTTTCATGAGTCAGATCATTTGGTGCCATCAAGGAATCCAGCGGATTAGTATTTTTCACCGTTCACTTACAATGGGGATCCTAGCTATGCCAGAGGGCAGCACACCGAAACCCGGTCCTATACAATGGACACCTTTTGTGGGGGAAATTGATCAGGACCGGGATGTCAGTTTCATTTCAATAGTTTTAGCCACTAGTGACACCTATTGAGGCAGTGAGCCAAGGTCCCCATTAAAGCTCAAGTACCGGTAGACTCAGGCAACATTGTGACGTCCATGGTCAAACCAATCACCAATCTGATGTTTCTAAGTCTAAGTATGTAGCCTACATCTACCAACCAATCTTTACGACATTGAACGAACCAGATTCAACTATCTCGAGGTACATGTACACACTGAATGTCAATTTGGTGTCTCTAGACTTGGACTGTAATATTTCGTGTCGTAGGATGAGATGGATGGATTGACTGACTTTCATATCTCAAAGGAATAATCCACTGACACCGAAGCACATGAGAGCATCCTTACGTTAACGGAGGTCATCAATTCTGTTTGCACTGATGTTGCAGCCCCACATCACAGTTCTTATACATATTGACTGTATCAAACTGTTTCACTATCATTCTATTGACACAACAGTCACGTTATTGCCTTTCTGTATTGCTGGGTCGTGTCAGAGGGGGAATTTACTACTGAGGCCGAAACATTGGCTGATTAATCGTACTAATGGTGAGCTTTGGCAATATCCGGGAAGGGCTTATTTGGCGACATCAGCAACCGGAGGCACAGTAAACGGAATATTCAGTTGAACTCGACTGAACGCATCATCAGTAACTGAGTTGGTGAGTGTACGGGAAATAGTTGAAACTTCAAGGAAATAGGACTGAATTTTTGCAAAATTTCTAGTGAAACAACTAAACATTTTGGATACCAACAAACCAATACATGTTGTGGAGAGCTCGAATGGGATCAGGAGTGACACCACCTGTTGTATAGTAAATTTTGATTTGATCAGATTTCTACACTCTGTTGATATGAAGAATACCGCCATTTATTGAAGAGTGCAAATTATACAAAGGATAAATTAAAGCCAGGTGAGTTGATCAGTATTGTGTGACTTTTATGGTGATTTTCATGTAATAGTTGGATGTAGCTTGGTTACTCTCATGTGTACGAGAGAAGGTATGAGTTACTGGTAACTGTATAATTGTCTATTGGTGTTGTTATGGTGTTAGTTCATGTTGTTGAATGAGTTAGTTTGACGAAGTATTGTAGTGTACGATGATACTCTATATGGATGCCTTCAAACAGGTCTGACAAATTCCCCCTAGTGTGTTACAGAAATGTAATATACAAGTATTTTGTATTTCATTTTGCCACCAGGGCCGACAAGGTTATGAGTAAGGATGGAAATGTTTTAAATCACTCTGTACCGTACACTTCAACAAAAAAAAGAATTAAGTGTTCATTTGTCAAGTTTGTGTTGTCCGAGTTGGCTTTAAATGACAGAGAAGAGATCCACCGCATGATCAAGCATACTTAGCATTGATTTATTTCATGGGGCTGTTGGCAGCCCCATTCATTCCACAGTTTAGAGGAAATACTTTGTCATTCTCCAAAGGATTTATTATCAGAGCAAAGGCGATATGAGGATAGAAATTGTCACAGCATGGATGAGGAGCCAGACAGAAGGAAAAAAAATGAAATTTTACGAGATGATAAATTTCTGAGAAAATGGTATGCAACAGCTTGTCTCGCAAATCGCCACAATTGTCAATATATCAATAAATTGTGTTAATACATCATTTCTGGCCATTATGAAAGCGATGGGTGGCCGAACCAACAGATTTTCTTCAGCTTATTGGCCATGAATCTTCATACAGTATACTGATGCTCCCAGGAGGGGGCGGCTATTACCATTCATCGTCATCATCTGTCACCAAAAACTCTTAACAACAGGAGCAGTCTGCTGCACTTATCATCAAAAGACGGCAACAAAGTTCTTTCTAGCAGACCAATGCAAAAAAGATCCCTTGATTGCTTCTCAATCAACCATGATTGGGTCCGCTTGGCATTGAATTGGGCCGTAGTGACACCTATTGGTCAACTGACTGACAACTCCTAATGTCGACTCTATTGAAATGTTTTCCATCAGGCTCAACAACCGGAACACCGGGACCAAATCCCGCGAGATATTGCGAGACTTGGGTTTGGGATTTAGTCCCGGAGGAAAAATCACCGCCGCCATCTTGAATATCTTATTGCGCCCCCACCTATAGCTGGGATAGTGATGCGGCGACCGAATCACCTGGATCTACTTTCGGACTACTTTGACTCATCCACTAGAAGATATAGTTCGGTGAAACTCATCACTTTTGTGTCGAAAAAGAACCTAACGATGGCAGTTTTGGGTTAATTTAATACAACTAGCATTATACCCATGGCGAGCACATACGCACATACGCTCAATGACCACATACGCATGTGGTCACTAAGAGGATGGCATCAGGAGTGAAAAAAATGGCACCACAGGCAGTTAGGGTGGCGAAAAAATCATGTCGGAAGTGTCCTGATACTGCCCATGAAATGTAATGATGTGGCGATGAGACGATGGCCGAAGACAGGTGTAGGGTGTTTCGCGGCTCACACGGAATTGGTGTCATGGCTTACAGCGCAATACAAAAAAAAGATGATGGCGAATGCGCCGCTCGATAGTGCAGAAAAATCATTGATTCTGCCAAGCCCGCATCACTTTCTGGCCTGAAAGTAGGTTAAAAACACTCCCCAAATAATAAGTAAACATTCCCAAATGCTGTAGTCTGCCGTCAAATCATAGTTTTTGAGGATACGTGAGAAAGGCCCATGTTTCCTCGTTGACCGAACACATGTACACATTGCTACACTATACACTTGTATACGATGCGATCAACTCCAGTTGGCACGGACGTACGTAGTTGGTCTCATCATTGCTAGGGGGCTACACTATCAAGTAGCTGTGTGGAACTCTCCTGTGTTCAGTTTGTGGCACAAAAAGGCATTTTTTACCAAAAACGGGGTAAAATTTCAAAAAAGAATCAGTCGAGGGGAATTTACAATATGATCCACACCTCCTAAGTCATTGGTTTCCAACATTCAACGCATTTCTGAGACCATAGCTTGAAACAAAATCCACCTCCTTTTTCGCGGCCACAACGAGCATTATAGTATAGATGATGCTAGTACCTGTGGAGAGGTAGGCCAACATTGTATTTTTGCAGGTGTTTGTCCTGGTGGGTATGAAATATGAAAAGGCCTCCTATTACCTCTCGAAACACGAAGGTAGGAATGAACAAAAAGCAAGCGGCCCATACACGTGCAATAATATTGCACAATATGAGGATCAAAACGGCAGAATTATTTCCACTCTTTCTCCTACCCATCATNCAGTTGGCACGGACGTACGTAGTTGGTCTCATCATTGCTAGGGGGCTACACTATCAAGTAGCTGTGTGGAACTCTCCTGTGTTCAGTTTGTGGCACAAAAAGGCATTTTTTACCAAAAACGGGGTAAAATTTCAAAAAAGAATCAGTCGAGGGGAATTTACAATATGATCCACACCTCCTAAGTCATTGGTTTCCAACATTCAACGCATTTCTGAGACCATAGCTTGAAACAAAATCCACCTCCTTTTTCGCGGCCACAACGAGCATTATAGTATAGATATGACACGCAAAAGTGAATTTTACTAAGATTTTGCGAGTTATTGTGCGTTTTTGCTCGGCCAAATCGGGATTTCCCCGGGGTTGCCGCCATTATGCCATACAGTATAGAATGTACAGTGCACTGACATGCATTTCGCTGTTCTGATGCTGTGCGTCGACTGTGCGTTTGCCAGATTCCCAAAACAATAAAATATGCTATTATGGGTCTTCTGATGTAAATATGCGAATAAATTGACTTAAATATATCTATTTCATCTGAAATCATCATAAAATACAATAAAAGTAGCAATATTCATCAGAGAAATGTCATTTCTTTAGAACTACTTTTACCGCGGAAGTAGTTCTTCCACACCGGCGCTATGAGGCGCGACGCATCACATAACCCTACGCAAAATGGCGGATTTGACTGTTGTTCGTCAGGGTCACAAACCGACGCAACGTCACCAGGTTTTTTGGAGGCTTGTGCCCTGTTGTTCAGGTTGCAGGCTCAAGCCAGATTCTTTCAAACGATTTAAAACAAATGCGGGGAAAAATCTGGCAATCTGCTAATCATCTAGGAGGGAAGTGGCACCCAACTGGTCTTGTCAGAGTGGCGCAATGGAAACATCGCTCCCTGTCACCTCTGTCTGAGGTTCCTGGTTCAAACCCCTTTCAGATCCACCCTTCATGTGATTGAGAGCAAACTTTAACCATGGTAATTTCCTCTCATGTGCCAGGCTTAAGTGGTTAAATTCACCAGACTAAACATCCTCCCAAAAATCTACTCCAATCAATCTTTGCTAAAAGCCGAATGCTGTGGGTTGGGGTGTTACCATCATAAAAACCAACAATCTCACCACTGCGACAACAAAAAAATGTCACCAATGTGAGCAATAAAAATAGACCCATTAGAAACACATACTACTGATACATTACACACAGCAGACAGTCATCATAATGACTGGCTCCCACGGGGTGAAGTGTGATATCAGCCACCATTAGTGATGACTTATTAGGTCCATTTACCCCCGCAGTGATGCTGATGGCTTCAAACCCATACTAATGAAGATATTTTGCGATACTGAGGGAATGAACAGGCCTATTGATCCTCCTAGATGACAGATTCATTCAAATAACCGCCCTTTTAGAAGACAGAACCATAGACTGGCAGGCGCTGATCCCACTCCCAGCATTGACCAGACACACACTTTTTTACTCCAACCAGCTGCCAGAAAGCCTGATTGAGCCACACACACAAGCACCAGCGATACATCGGCAGTGTAGAAATGTTTTACACACAAAATTAGACTCTTATTCATGTAACATGAGAAATGAGCCCCAATCATTCTGCACATTGTAAAGCAATGCTAAGTAAAATATAACATTTGTTCAGTGACACTATGATAATAGCAATAATTATGTGGCAACTATTGAGTAATTCCTGTATGACATGAAACAATAGGAACAAAAGTCAAGGACTTTTGTCTATTTCACAATTAGCACCACACACTGTTGAAAGAGAACAAACTTACACAACTTCATTTGTACACTTTTGTCTACGGAATTAGCCTGTTTGTTGGTGTTGCATATACTGTACCCGCGCCCCAATACCGTCCTGGGCGGGAAATCAGAGTAGGCGGCCGATTGTCATGTGGGCCGAGCTTTGTACGGCCGGTATTGTATAGAAATTGCCGTCAAGCGAATAGGCCCTATTGGTATGCAACAGGCCTCATTGTAAAATGATCAGACCATGACTTGATGTAGTCCGTGAATCACCAGAGCGCCGCGAAGTTTTGACATGCTAAAATTGCTGTTGCATACCAATAGGGCCTATTCGCTTGACGGCAATTTCTATACAATACCGGCCGTACAAAGCTCGGCCCACATGACAATCGGCCGCCTACTCTGATTTCCCGCCCAGGA
>NMRB01000112.1:508452-528434 GCA_002633025.1 Notospermus geniculatus | reverse complement strand
AATATTTCGTGTCGTAGGATGAGATGGATGGATTGACTGACTTTCATATCTCAAAGGAATAATCCACTGACACCGAAGCACATGAGAGCATCCTTACGTTAACGGAGGTCATCAATTCTGTTTGCACTGATGTTGCAGCGCCACATCACAGTTCTTATACATATTGACTGTATCAAACTGTTTCACTATCATTCTATTGACACAACAGTCACGTTATTGCCTTTCTGTATTGCTGGGTCGTGTCAGAGGGGGAATTTACTACCGAGGCCGAAACATTGGCTGATTAATCGTACTAATGGTGAGCTTTGGCAATATCCGGGAAGGGCTTATTTGGCGACATCGGCAACCGGAGGCACAGTAAACGGAATATTCAGTTGAACTCGACTGAACGCATCATCAGTAACTGAGTTGGTGAGTGTACGGGAAATAGTTGAAACTTCAAGGAAATAGGACTGAATTTTTGCAAAATTTCTAGTGAAACAACTAAACATTTTGGATACCAACAAACCAATACATGTTGTGCAGAGCTCGAATGGGATCAGGAGTGACACCACCTGTTGTATAGTAAATTTTGATTTGATCAGATTTCTGCACTCCGTTGATATGAAGAATACCACCATTTATTGAAAAGAGTGCAAATTATACAAAGGATAAATGAAAGCCAGGTGAGTTGATCAGTATTGTGTGGCTTTTATGGTGATTTTTATGTGATAGTTGGATGTAGCTTGGTTACTCTCATGTGTACGAGAGAAGGTATGAGTTACTGGTAACTGTATAATTGTCTATTGGTGTTGTTATGGTGTTGTTGAATGAGTTACATATAGTTTGACGAAGTATTGTAGTGTACGATGATACTCTATATGGATGCCTTCAAACAGGTCTGCCAAATTTCCCCCTAGTGTGTTACAGAAATATATACAAGTATTTTGTATTTCATTTTGCCACCAGGGCCGACAAGTCTGGTCAAGGTTATGAGTGAGGATGGAAATGTTTTAAATCACTCTGTACCATAAGCCGTGGTTACACTACATAAAATCCCCGTGTTTTTTGCGGTCACACCTATGAATTGCCGGGCTTCAAGAAACCCGTGTCTGAAAAACACGGGTTTCTGGAACACGGCAATCTCGCCGTGCTTTTCGAAATCCCCGTGTCTCATTAGTTCTTTAGCACGGCTACAGATGGCGCAGCCATTAAGTGACGTCGTTTTTGCGCCTCCAACAATGTGGGCCAATAGAGAAATGACTGAAGAGTCAGTGCATGCAGCGCAACTGTCGCCGGGCGACTTAACTACAGTGTAGTGGTGTGACCTCTCGCCGGGCTTTTCGCACACACGGGTTTGACACGGGTCTGGAAAAACACGGGTATTTTTATGTAGTGTAACCACGGCTATAGACTTCAACAAAAAAAGAATTAAGTGTTCATTTGTCAAGTTTGTATAGACTGAGTTGGCTTTGAATGACAGAGAAGATATCCACCACATGATCAAGCATACTTAGCATTGATTTATTTCATGGGGCTGTTGGCAGTGCCATTCATTCCACAGTTTAGAGGAAATACTTCGTCATTCTCCAAAGGATTTATTATCAGAGCAAAGGCGATATGAGGATAGAAATTGTCACAGCATGGATGAGGAGCCAGACAGAAGGAAAAAAAGGAAATTTTACGAGATGATAAATTTCCGAGAAAATGGTATGCAACAGCTTGTCTCGCAAATCGCCACAATTGTCAATATATCAATAAATTGCGTTAATACATCATTTCTGGCCATTATGAAAGAGATGGGTGGCCGAACCAACAGATTTTCTTCAGCTTATTGGCCATGAATCCTCATACAATATATTGATGCTCCCAGGAGGGGGTGGCTATTACCATTCATCGTCATCATCTGTCACCAAAAACTCTTAACAACAGGAGCAGTCTGCTGCGCTTATCACCAAAAGACGGCAACAGAATTCTTTCTTGCAGACTAATGCAAAAGAAAGATCCCTTGATTGGTTCTCAATCAACCATGATTGGGTCCGCTTGGCATTGAATTGGGGCCGTAGTGACTCCTATTGGTCAACTCACTGACAGCTCCTATTGTCTTCTCTATTGAAATGTTTTCCATCAGGCTCAAGCCAGATTCTTTCAAACAATTTAAACCAAATGTGGGGGAAAAACTGGCAATCTGCTAATCATCTAGTAGGGAAATCAATGGTGCCAACTGGTCTTGTCAGAGTGACACAATGGAAACATTACTGCCTGTCACCTCTCTCTGAGGTTCCTGGTTCGAACCCCTTTCAGATCCACCCTTCATGTGATTAGCTGTGGTTACACTACATAGAAATCCCCGGGCTTTTTGAGCCCGTGTCAAGCCCGGGCCTGAAAAAAACCCGCCTGAGACCCGGCGAGCGTCTACACTACTAAAATCTAGCTGAACTTAATTGCTACGCCCGGCGATAGGGTCACTACTGGCACGCACTCTTCACGAAGAGGAGGCGCTAAATTGGAGTGCTGGCTTTTTACCGCGCATGCCCACAAGACACGCCGCCTGTCGCGATGTTCAAGACCTAGACAAAGCCCGGGTCTATTGCGTCTACACTACTTAAAAAACCCGCAGGAGACGCGGGTCTAAATTAAGCCCTCCAAAAACCCTTCGAAATTGGAGGGTTCAAAAAGCCCGGACTTTTCATCCCCGGGTCTATTAGACCCGCGCTTTTAACAGGTGTAGACAGAAAAAGCCCGGGTGAGACGCGGGTTTTTATGTAGTGTAAACAGGGCTATTGAGAGCAAACTTTAACCATGGTAATTTCCTCTCATGTGCCAGGCTTAAGTGATTAAATTGACCAGACTAAACATCCTCCCAAAAATCTACACCAATCAATCTTTCCTAGAAGCTGAATGCTGTGGGTTGGGGTGTTACCATCATAAAAACCAACAGTCTCACCAGTGTGACAACAAAAAACATCACCAATGTGAGCAATAAAAATAGACCCATTAGAAACACATACTACTGATACATTACACACAGCAGACAGTCATCATAATGACTGGCTCCCACGGGGTGAAGTTTGATATCAGCCACCATTAGTGATGACTTATTAGGTCCATTTACCCCCGCAGTGATGCTGATGGCTTCAAACCCATACTAATGAAGATATTTTGCGATACTGAGGGAATGAACAGGCCTATTGATCCTCCTAGATGACAGATTCGTTCAAATAACCACCCTTTTAGAAGACAGAACCATAGACTGGCAGGCGCTGATCCCACTCCCAGCATTGACCAGACACACAATTTTTTACTCCAACCAGCTGCCAGAAAGCCAGATTGAGCCACACACACAAGCACCAGCGATACATCGGCAGTGTAGAAATGTTTTACACACAAAATTAGACTCTTATACATGTAACATGAGAAACGAGCCCCAATCATTCTGCACATTGTAAAGCAATGCTAAGTAAAATATAACATTTGTGACCCGGCACGACAAAATGAGTCGGAATGCGCACATAAGAAGACCCAACATGTCCAGGGTGACACCAACGGTTCGCTGATTTCAGGATTGTCTGCCCATTGTGAAATTTGACTCGGTCGATTTCTGTGGTTGCTGTCTGGTTCCACCTTCGGTCTTCTTCTGTGCGACTTCCGACTCATTTTGCTGTGCCGGGTCACATTTGTTCAGTGACACTATGATAATAGCAATAATTATGCGGCAACTACAACATGTATTGAGTAATTCCTGTATGACATGAAACAATAGGAACAAAAGTCAAGGACTTGTGTCTATTTCACAATTAGCACACACACTGTTGAAAGAGAACAAACTTACACAACTTCATTTGTACACTTTTGTTTATGGAATTAGCCTGTTTGTTGGTGTTGCATATATATGACTGACAACAACCTGATCAAATAGGACAGAAGAGCCATACGATGCAGAGGACTTCTTTTGTAGGCTAGTGGTCGGAATGTGGGAATTCGAGTCATAAAGCAACATTGAGCATGGTAAAATACCAAGCACCTTAAGGTAGGAATCCACCACTGATTTTCAACCTGATTTTGCATTGCAACTTGCTTTGCAACTGGGCACTCGATCGCCGTAGTGGACTAGCTAGACGTGATTTCCACCAATGGCAAAGATGTGATCAATTTCAGTCGGCAATCGGTCAGCGAGCGGTATCAGTTCATTGCGGTCGTATTGCAGGTTGCAATGAAAGTCGGAAAGCAGAAAATCAGCATTGGATTCCTAGTTGGATGGGTGACCACACAAACAAGGGCGTCATCGGCAAGATGAACTTGGAAAAATGTTTGTTGTTGCTGTGACAATCAGGGCCCGGTTGCACCAAACTTAAGTTCTTATCGTAAGATATGGAATTTGGGACAACCCCTAAGACATGTCGTAACTGCATAGGCAAGAACGTTAGGGCGATGTCCTAAGACATCGATGGTGCAACCCATTTTTGTTCTTAGCTTTAAGACAGCACCTTCGACGTTTGGTGCAACCGGGCCCTGGTCCTTACACGAAAGTAAATATTTCAGTATTATTCGTAACCAATATCAAATAAACATGACTGAAAGCACTTTAGGATACTGACACCACCGTAGCCTTCAACTTTTTACCCCGTGAATAATACACTAACCAATCAATTGATATTTTGAGGGTATTATAAACCTGACCAATGAATAACATATCAAATGCTAGCATCAAAATGACAACGGATTTCAATAATTGATACCCGACAAAGCACTTTAGTGCAGAACCAACAATGAAAACACTGCATCATCGACCAGCTTTTACGAGGTCACGTCCCTGGGGACACTCTCATTAAAGATTAGATGACGCCTTGGAAACCACACAAGAAACAACTCAGATCAGTTTCATCTGAAGCTCTAGGCTGACGGAATTGAATACGAAACAGCAACTGAATATTCCCTTCTGGCACAGAAACAGAACTCGGATAACAAGCTATGGTCACACTAACTTGATTTCATTGCTGACAGCCGCATGTCGCGTGATCGGATTCGACGTCTATACTGCCGCAGAAAAAGATTCCAATCTCTGCCTCAATTCAATTGGATTTTGTAAGTGGATCAAAGTGAATTGGACACAGGTTCAAAAAGAGCCGAGTAGACAAGAATCGACAATACCCGTATTTACAGTCAGAATGCAGGGACTCTTATCATTTGGTTGCAGGAACTGATGATGGCCACCTGCTTTAGGTAATAGGCCAGTCATTTTATACCAATCAGCAATTTAGTGTTACAGCCAGTTTAGCTTTTTAATCACACATGCATCACATTGATACAATAGCCCTGGTTACATCTATCTAAAATCCCCATGCTTTTTGAGACACAGTTTTTTTCTGAACCAGAAAAAACACGGCGTTGTCACGGCGAGCAGTTACACTATTTAAAATGCGGTTGGTAGTAAGTTCCGTAACCGGGTGATAGGGGCACTGAATGTAGGCTACTGGATGCGTGAAATAGCCTATACGCATGCGCATGACTCACCGATTTGCATCGCCGTCTGTCGGGGTGCTCGGAACTACAGGTAGACACGGGGATTTCGCGGTTACACTACATAAAATACCTGTGTCTAAAATAGCCCCAGTGTAGCCCCATTGGGCTAATAAACAAGGGGATTTCAGAAACGGGTCTATTTAGACTCAGCGATTTATAGGTGTATTGTAACCGCAAAATCCCCGGGGTAAGCACGGAGATTGTGTAGTGTAACCACTACTATTACTGATAACCAACAAAATTGGATCAAATTTATACCTGATTACATTGTTTGATGGAGTTTAATTTTCCATTTCAGATGTAATGGACATTGAACTGTGTGATACCAGACAAAGTGAAATCACGTACAATTGCCATAAAGAGAGTGAGGATTTGAATAATGTGCCTATTGACATCCATTGGACTAAATGGCTGATTTAAGGATGGCAATGGCTGCATAAACTGTCTACACGTCTTGGTAATATCCATTTGGAACTGGAAGGGAAATGTTCTGAACAATTTAGAAATGTTCTGAATGTAAACATTTAGTCTCAGGGCATTTTTCAGCATCCAAGCGGAGTCATCGAAAATCTTAAGTGGCCAATCTGGATCTTATCATCATAGATAATTCATTCGAATTTTATACACAACGGCAGGGGATACATGGAATTGCTTTTAAACATTGTGAAAATATTACCCGAGATAACTGCTGAGGATATTATTACACAAATTTCTGCGGAACCATATCATCCGTGGGAAGCATGGAAATTCTGGTGGTCAGCGGAAGGATGCTATTTACCGGTACAGGAGTGTGAAGATATATTAATGTCTAGATAACCTTGCTGTAATGTAGTCAATCCATGGTTTGATCCGGCCTTAAATGTTTGCAATGGCAAGTATATGAGGAAGGAGTAAAGGTGTACTGTGTATTCCTCGTGGGAGTGAGCCGAGCTGAACTCTTATGAATGATAATAATACGTGGAACTGGATAACTGCTGACAACATTACTGATACCTTCATCAGATTCTCAGCATTCAGGGCCAAGGACTCAGCTTCAAGGATCGAAAGGATTGATTTCGTACGAACTTCAGAGATTTCTGCACAGGATTTTCAGAAAATCAACAAAAACAATGAATTGTTCATTCATACACAACCACTCATTCTGCTCATACTATAGTGCGCCATCTGCCTTCAATATTGGAATCGCTTGTTGGGAATGCATTCTCATTATTGCGATTCTATTCGGGAATATCTTAGTTGTGATCGCCATTACGTACTACAAATCATTTCGAACCATCACCTATTACCTCATAGCAAGTTTGGCGATTGCCGACTTGTGCGTAGCCATCGCCATGCCGTTCGACATCGCCACCTATTTTTACCCATGGACGCATACCCAAATGTACAAATACTTATGTCTGGTTGACTTTGCTATGGCCATGTTGGCCATGGCGGCATCCGTATTGACAGTACTTTTGATCGCCATTGACCGATTCCTAGCAGTGGTGGTGCCGATATTTTACACCTACATGACCAAAGCCAACCCGAAACTGGGCCTTTACGGAATCGCCATCATCTGGATATATTCATGCATCATTGCAGTTTTACCTGTCGCAGGTGTGAATAATTGGAATGAGAATGAAATCTGTCGCCTGGAGAAGACATTTGTGCCGTGGTATTATCTCCTGATATCATTCAATCTTTTGGTTTCATCTGTGATCGTTGTCGTGCTTTACTCATACGTTTTCTATTCAATATATGGACAACGCAAAAAGATTCAATCTACCGTCTCCAAAAATATATCCAGTGCATCCTACAAACGGGAAATTCAGATAGCAAAGTTCATTGCGATAATTCTTGGTTGCTATGTGGCATGCTGGATGCCTTTTGACATAATTATGATTTGCCAGCATTTCTATTACAGCGAAAATCTCATGGTTTATAAACCGATAGCTTTCTGTCTAGCAGTGTCACATTCAGCGATCAATCCTATCATTTATTGCTGGAAAAACGAACAACTTAGAACAGCATTCAAAAAGATTCTACAGCGTCATAAATCCCCGTCACCAACTCGAACGAATTCTGCTGTCGTGAATTCAAATAATTCATCAGAGACTGATCGTAATTGTAACAGAAAAGTGGATGTTTAGCTTGGAATATCAGATTCAGAGCAGTTTTATCAGCAGGGGTTGTTCTACATGGTGTCCCAAAAATGACCCCCCCCCCCCATTTTCTGGGAAGAACATTGCATGATGCATAATTGAGTTTTTAAACTGCTCCCTGCTGGATTTTAAGGCCAAGCAGGGGTGTTTTTTGGGACACCCTGTAGAGTAGAAATTTCACAAGGCACATTTCTTGAAATATTAATACAAATGGTTTGTTCTGGTTTTTCAAGGTTCAATACCTAGGGTCAGTGACACTGTGAACCATTATACTGGTAGGCCTACTACTACATGTTTGATTGAACTGGTAGAGGAAATAAATGTGAGGTATCACAAACTGTACTGACTTGATTCTCACGCCATGAGATGCAGTAGAAATGTGGTCAGCTGCCAAATGGTATACCTCCATTACTGACTGTTTGATATCATTAGTATGATAGATACTGCAATCAGGCACATTCAAATTGATGAAATATGACACGCTTGGGAAAGAAGTGACGTTTATCATCAATGTATGTATTTGCCATCTGGCTATTTGTAATGCAAATCACATGAACTGTATTTGATTTCTGAGGGTTTTTTTTCTAGCCAGTACATGTACTGGGAATATCCTGACTTTGTTGAACAAGATACCCGCGTTTCTCGAGCTGTGCAGTTTCACTACCACTTTTGTTTTGTTGAAATCTTTTAGAACAGGAGAGAAATTTCCTACCTCAACACCAGTGATTCCAAGAGCTGTCTCGATATTCTGGGTCATGCGGAATGGAACCTTCTCCGGGACTCGCAAGTTCTTGCCTTTCTCAAAACATACGTTGTAATCGATATGGACAACCTGAAATGGACAACAGTCACAACATGTAACAGATATCACGAATGGTAAAACTGGCAAAAATAATTGGGTGTAGAACATCTGTTTTAGCTGTGAAATCGAAATTCATCTTGAAATTGGCAAGTACAAGCGTACCTCTCCAGTTGTAAGGTCCACTAGCACGTTATCAAGATGCCGATCTCCCAGGCCGATGATGTAACCAATCATGGACATGACGGCCGTCGAGCGACAATACGTCTGGGTGATCTGCCACCAGTCGCTGGGACTCGTGCTTGAACACCAAAGCTCTCTGAAACATAAGACACGACAATAATCAACTTGTTTCATGAACTGAGACAGGAATATCATGCAATGTCAAGTTCATAAGATGAATTTTAGAACAGGGACTTTGGATCATGTGACATCACATTGTGCGAAAATGTCACAAAGTCAAATGTCTGACCATCAACGGACATATCAACAGACATCTGAGGACTGTATACCAAAAACCTGCAGGCGGATTCTGCGCCAGATGAATGATCTGTAGCAAAAAATGACTTGTCAAGGGCTTACTTTGCAAGAAGATCATTCGGCGTATCAACCATGAGTTCCTCCAGCACCTTACGCAGCACACTGTGGGGCCAGTCCTTGCGATTATCGAGATTCAACACGCCTTTCTCCTTCAAAGCAGGGGTGAGTTTGTTGTAGAAGACCTCACTTGGTCTTGCTATGGCTGTTGGATTGTTCGGCACATTGGTGGCCTCACTGCCTGCTTGCTGCAAATACAAGGAACACAACTTGTGAACACCTATTAGTTTCTCTGTTACGGCAATGGAAATGATTTTGGAAAACGTCTATTGGTTATCAAAGCAAGTTTTTTTTTATTTGTACTGACCTGTTGTAACTTCATGGCTTGAACCAGTGCTTCACGTTGCTGCCATCTTTTGTACAAGCCAAACAACGGTGTGGCTCCCTCAACCCACTGGATGAGACCAGACCTTGAGCCCAGTGGTGTGACAGAGTAATGACGAGCATGGTACAGGTGCTGGTCATCCCTGGAAAAAGAAATACTTGCAATGTACTTGCAGGGTAATTGGAGACATTGGTTCCAGATCAAGCTGGGGAGGGGGTATGGAGGCTGGCATCATGCATGGTGTAGTTTACAGATCACTTAAGAGATGGCACTACTATGCATTTCACTGTGAGGTGATGTGGTCATATTAGTACCGGTACTTACCCACTGTTTCTTGCAAACATGTTATTGACAATCGATAGGAACTGCATGATTCTCTCATCCAGATGGAGATCCTCGAGTCCCTTGAAGAGATATGGATACCTGAAACATCGAGACAACTTCAGTATTTTCTGGTACTTAGATGTACTGCGGCATGAAATGTGGGGTACTGTTACTGTTAGCTACTCATGTTCCTCACTTGGATGGGATCTTTTACTTGCCCTTGCAAAGGCACAAGGCGCCACGGCTTACTGTCCCATGCGACGATCATGAACAGCCAGGGATGATTATCTCATAGGCCAAGGCTGGATTCAAACCCTGGAACTACGGCTTGCTAGGTACGGTAGATGTGATAGCCACATTGCTTCAAATCACTCCTTATGAGATGGTAAATAGTCACAGAAAATGATGACCCCTTACTTCTTTCCATCCGAGCCAATGAAGATAAGTTTCTTTGGTTTCGTCTTCGTCGGTAGGATCTGCACTGTGTTGAAGACAGCATCAATGGTGACCACACGACCGACTGAGCCAAGACCAGGCATGGCTATGACGGTATTCTTCAGACATGATAACTTGGTACTGATGTGGTCCATCTGTAACATCAGGCTACTCCTTTTCTGACTCCGCTGTTGGAGAGTGCTGTGGAGCTGTGAGAGAAATCGTGAATGGGTCAAATAAATAGAACTTCATCACAAAGGCTTTGTTGCTGTTTTTATGAAATTACTTATTCAAAAGGCCAAATTAAAGGCCCAATGAAGTTTTGATCGTGAAAGTAAGATTTGCTAGCAAAATCATTAAATACCTGTTTAAAGAGTTGCCAACTTGACTGAGGGTTGTTAGGATTGGGTGGATCCTTCAACTTGGATACTGTCTCATCAATCATTGAGCCAAACGTGTCCTGGAACCACTGTTCATGACTGGTGTCTGCAGGCTGTGAAGTGATCGCCTTTAGTCGCTCCAGAGTGTACAGGGTCTGAAAGAAAACAAGGAAGGTTAAGGAGGCCAGGTTGGAGACTAATCAATAATGCTCACTAGGAAACATCAGTCCGTGTCTCCTCTGAAGTTCCAGCTTCAGTCCCCGTCCAGCAATGTTGCATGACATCGCTCGACAACTGTCCCAGAAACCAAAGCAACATCCCTCGAACATATACCGGTATGTCTCAGTGGAAGTAAATGCAAAATAGTTCTAGGTTTGTAATGTGAGAACTCACAGGCTTCAAAACAGTGATATGCTTCTCGTGAATAAGGGCTTGTTTTTCCTCCTTGCTGAGTGACTGATTCTGCAGGACTTTCTTCACCTCCCCATCCAACTGGTTGAAGCGTCGCTGCACGTCACTGTGGTACTGGTTCAGTGTCCCCAACCACAACTCATCCCAGAGTAGAGTGATGCGGCGAAGCTCCTGAACAAGGAGCTGTACCTCGGAAATCATCCTAGAAGAAAGATTACAACCAAAATTTAGGAGGGTATTCTTACTTTGTCCACCATGGGTTACACTCGTGCAGAACCACGGTTGTTGAGTGGGGACCCTGGACTTGGGGGTGGGGTGGAAGATTATACATGTTCCATGTTTGAGTATTGTGCTGGTTGAAGACGCAGTCTTGTAGCTAGAGAAATAATGCTTAAGCAATGTCTGGAAAACTTACTGCTGATTATGATGTGATAACGTGTCAACCATAGCAGTGAAGCAATTCTGTAGGATATCCCGGCTCTCGTCATCCACAGCATCGCCTTCTTGTGAGCCGACCTCGTCTTGCTCTGCGTCGAGAACATCATCTTGGGTTGTCTGGCAAATCAAATTGTTCAAGATTCCTGCAAAAAGAATAGAACTTTTCTGGTATCAAATGAGTACAATTGTTAAGTACATGTATTGTACCGTACGAGTATTGACAATGGTACCATGATGAACAGCAATTCAACGCCATTCCTCCCCCCCCCAAGTTTTCTCATGACAAAGGACGTAAGATACTTACCGTCTCTTTCTGCCTCTCTGCTGTCTATCTTCGACGTCGAACACCCCACAACAGCTGGGTACACGATCAGATGAGGGGCATCTTGGGCCACACGGCAGAGGAGATCCGATACACTCTGGCGGACATAGGCCTCGGGATGGTTTAGACGCGAAAACAGCTGTGGGATTATTCCTAAAACGAACAAGGGATTTTCATGTCCTACTTGCTCCTTTATTCCACAGAATAATCGAAGGAATAATCCTGAATTTTTGAAAAATCTCACTGACCTTTCCATGGTGTCGTAGGTGTGCGAGCCAGACCATCCTCAAGCACTCCACGGAGTTCCCAGGCATGTTTCACCAGCAATCGAAGCAACCGTAGAGTAGCTGTTGTATTTCCATCCATGTTCGTTTTACCATTCCATACCTGAGGTATCAAATAATTCCAAAATGACACAACAGTTTAAAATCTTAGGGCCATAATTATAATCATAAAGGGTGTTAAAGACTGCCCCTTGGGCGTTTCAACTGTACCAAACCTTTTTTAACACCCTGTGTAACAGATACAACAGCAAACGCAGAAGAAGATATAATTCTTGGCAACTGACCTCTCTGTTAAGTTTGAGGTAGGTGAAATAAGCCTTGGCAGAGAGCTGGTAGTAATGGTAGACCCTCTTTACAACTCCCTTCCATACATCCAGTAGCCTATCAACACAACCGTCTGCCGCTATCTGAAGGGTCATGCAGCCTGACAGTAACTGTTTCCTGGTGGTCTCTGTGCCGTCATCGTAGAGAGACTGGAAAACAGAAGAGTAGAAATGATGATTGAGACAACTGAGGATCACGACAAGCAGGCCAGAGATGGCTAGCTTGTGGTTCACATCTCTGCCATCTCCACCAGTGGCCCTCAGGCAGCTAGAGACATATCGCTGCAAAATTTTAGTTGGTAAAGTGAAGGCATTTTGTTATACCTACCTGATCCTGATCACTGATATCCTCCTCACTTGAGCTCCCAGTGTGAATCTGACTGAGTATAGACAGGACGTTGTCTGTCTCCTCATCACTGGTCCCCTTGGGTAGAAGTGTCAAGATTGCTGTTCTCTCATTCTCCATCAGCTCAACGCTGCCAAGGCTACAAAGAGAACAGGAGATAAAACTATATGAGAGAAACTGAATTACGTTTGACCTGTAGTACCCCAATTGACCATCACTGGTAGCACTGCCACTCAGCACTGGGTGCAACAGGAATCCTCTGAATTGTGATTTAAAGCCGTATCAAGATCCATTGTAACTGAAACAATGATATTTGTAGCCTACCTGGCATTATCCACAGCCTTCCTGCCCCATTTGTAGCACCAGTTAGCCAAGGCAAACCAAGCCTTGGCCAGGTCTGGGCTCTGCATGGTACTCAGGTGCAACAGCCTTCCAACCAGCTGGTCACTGTCAGAGAGGATTGGGTTACCACCCACATCCAGGACTGAAAAGACGAATTCCATATAGTAGAGGATTGCCTACAAACCCAAAATGGACAACTTTTTGCAGCACAACAAGGTGCTCTACATGATGGTTTGAAAAGGCTTTACAGAAACATACCCTCAACATCATCGTCATCAAGAACGATGCCCTGTCGTCGCTCAGCACCAGCAGCTTCCAGATCCATCAGTGCCTTCATATTCCTAGCAACCTGTCCAACACTACTCTCGTCTGCTTTCCCAATCGTCTTAATCTGGGACACAGACGACAACAACACCTTGTGATCTGCCTGTAACCATTTGACCAGGGTCAAAATGGACCGAGCATTCAGATTCCCCATACAGTAGGCTTCGTACTGCTTTGGTTCTGCTGACACAAAGTGGACAGCACTTCGACTTAACATTTCCAGAGCATCCCTTGGTTGGCTGACAGCAAGAAGAAGTTTTGATGCCTCCCGTTCAACTTTCAGCATCTCTAACTGTCCTAGTTTCGACTGACTGTCCTGTAAGTTGTTCAAGACCTTCAGTAGTGGTGCCTCTCCTGTTGGGTTCTTTGTCACTGTGTTGGCTTGCATCTCCTTGATCAGAAGATGCTCAGCAAGGTCAGAGTTGTGCTGCTTGCGAGCAAGGCGGACCATAGCGAGGCGCAGCCGCTTCAGAGACCCGGAGAAATCTGAAAAACAACAGGTGTTACCTACAGAGCTTATTCATCGTATCCGTGATGTAACTCCGACAGTGTCCGCCATTGCTGACGCAAAGGTGGTGGGCAAAATTCATTGCTTTGCTGAAGAAAGCTGGTGGGCAAAACGTGCAACGTCACAACGTCATGTAGGCCTGGGCCTACGTCATGGATACGATGAATAATGCCATATTTGGTGCTCGAGTCTCTATTCAATGATAATTTTTGATGATTAGGCCACAAAGAGAGATGCAGGTCTTCTTGTCACTCTCCGGCCAAATTATCGCCAATGAGTATGAGAGACATAAAGAGCTTACCACAGTTCTTGGTCCCAGGGAGTCTGTCCCTTGTTTCTGTTATGAAAGTCAAAAACTTCAGCACTCTGTTCATCGTTCCCACATCATGGAGGAGGGGATCGAGATCAAGGTCATGAAGAACAGGCAACAGGAATTCCTGAATCGTGAAACAAATCTATTAAATATCCGAGGAAGAAGCCAAAGAAAACACTTGCTGAACTCTCTTAAACAGTGCAAGCTACGCTGGACTTACTTTGTCACCAGTGAGGCAATCCTTCAGACAAGCAAGGCACTGCATGTGAACGACAAGATCCGCCGGGTGAATCTGTCCACCTTCCAAACTGATTGCTACGAGTGAATCCTCAGCAAGCTTCAGGGAGGTAGTCAAGCACTTCGTGATACTGTCCCTGAAAGGAGTGATGATTCATGAGATAAATGAAAATTTCATTTGTAGCACCCAACGTTTGAAAAGTACTTGTGGGAGACGAAAGATAGATGCACTCAGATTGACCGTTTGGTATCCAATACTTGTTAACAATTTCTGATGCAATTTGCACTTGAAAATTCGGATCTCAGTACATTTCACAACATACAATGTACCTGAGTGTCCAAGAGGAGTGAAGTATAAAAGATACTACATAAAATAATACATACACAGGTTCCTTTCCTTCAGCGACAGCAATCTGAGCAGCAGTCAGCCTCTTATCACAGGCCTCAAGGACAGATCTCGGATCCCAGCACAGGTGCATAGTTGAAGCATGTTTATGCACATCATTCAGAGATGCACCTGGCACCAACATCAGGCTCTCTCGGGCACCAGAGTATTCTCCATTGTCAAATTTAGACAATGCCCTGTGAGGAAAAAGACTATGAAGTATGATTTTCTAACATTGCTTGCCCCAAAATACCCCACTTGGTCAGTTCAATTTTGTTAATTTACAGCGTCCCATGTCATTTTCAAAGTTCTGTATAGTTCACTGCTTCTGACAAAGCATCTCAACTGAACACATTATGTATCTGTGCTTCTTTCACCACAGGCAGATGTTTTCAACTCAAACTAAGGGATGTTCAAGTTCAATACAAACCTAAGGTAGTTCATGTCAATGTTAGCATTGAATGCCACCTGGAGTGAGCTACCATTGTACTCCTTCCTGTAGCTCTGCAGACTCTCCTGCCAGGATTGGACCGACTCAAGGTCGTCGAGTCTCAAATAACTCTCAGTCACCTAAAATCAACCATAATAGAGATGTCAAGGGGCAGTTTTGTGACAGAAAATGTCATCTCAGGCAGCCAAGTCGAACATAAACTCGGTTGATCAGGTAAATTTAGGCAACATGACACTTACTTCATTGACCAGGTAGGTAGCCAGACATGGGTCAGGGTCCATCTGTTTAAACTGTCTTCTGAGGCCCTCAGGGTTGACAGAGTTCCGTGGACTATGCAAGGGTGAATCAGTGGGTGACTTAGCCGGCTCTTTCTCATCCAGGAGACTTTCAGGCGTCAGGTAATTCTTTAGGGATGACTGGAAGTCATTGGCAGCTTGTTCATACCTGTTGGGGAGAAAAACATACTTTCATGCCCACCCTCCAGATGGCTCAAGCAATTGCATCTCAGCGTTGGGCAGTGGCCCATCACTATGCTAGCTCCTGCTGTAACATAAGAAGAAGGATGGTATATGAGAATTTCTGTCTGAAAATCTGCCAAAAATCTTTATCACTTACCTTCCATTAGCTTTCTCCATTGCTGCTTTGATCCAGCTGAGTTTATGTCCCACGACCTCCTTGCACCAGGCATATACTCCCTGGATTGCTTCAGGACATCTCAGTAAGACAAGGGCCTGTACCAGGTACATCACAGCCCTCTCAAAGTCATGGCCCTGAAGCAGAATTTGAATATGGCATTGAGATTCAACATTGTGTAGACTCTCAACATCAGATCCTTCACACAGTTCAACAGTCACAAAGCATTTTAAATCATTAACTCAATCTCTCCAGAAACATCTACTTACAGAGATATTATTGTTCTCCTTGAGGTCCCGTAACATCTCTGACGCCTGGCGGATGGCCATCGCTGGCTGGTGACAATGTAGCGATGTGATCATCACACTCACTCGAATTCGACTCAACCACTCAAGACATGTTGCACGGTTGGTGCGGAAAAACGGCCGCACAGTCTGAAAATAACATCAATGTTTACAGATCTCCCATTTTTAATTAGTTCTTAAGGCGAGACAGCCTCTTTAATGGGCTAGGTTCCATTTTATAATGTCTTTTCAATTTTTATTGTATTTTGCTTACCTTTGGAGCAGAGGCTATAGCCACAGCACATCCTTCATAAGCATTGTAGAGCAGCTTTTCAAGTTGATCCATGAACTCCACTAACAGGTTCACCCGCAGCTGGAGGCTGTAACAGCCGTCTGAAATTTTAAGATTACACGGGTGATGCAGTCATAATATCTGTGAAGAACCCGAGGCAGACATCATAGTTATGCATTTACTGATATGACACTAGAATTCAGATCTGAGGTCATCTGAAGCAACAGCAACTCAATTCTGCTGACCAGTTGAGAGTACATGGTGACAACTCGACCAGGAGTTGAACTCCAACACATCTGTCACAAATCCAATGTGCTTACACGACACCACCACGCTCCCCTGTAGAGTGATTCAAATATTGACAACTGAAATACCTTGTGTATCTTCCTTTACGCCATCTTCATTGTCTTTGTTGACAGCATCACAGGCGTACTTCTTCAGGGCCGCCTCAATGGTGGTGAAGGTATCCTGTGGTTTTCCGAGCGGCGTGCGCAGCTTGGTCAAGACACAGAACTGTGCCGCCTCCCAGGTCACCCAGAAAAACATCCCAGCATCATTTCCATTGGCCTGTATGTACGAAAAAATTGAAAATTAAGTGCAATATTTTCATTAATTTGTTGTCTGTGGAGCTAATAATGCCGCACGTGGTGCCCATCCCTTGATTCAATTCTAATATTCTTCCCTTCACTCCAGGAACACCTACCAGCTCAGGAAGTTTGTCATCCTTCTCAGAATCTCGGTCTCCAGTCCTCTGACAACTCTGATAGATACTCTGCAACCATCCAGTCTCCTCACAGAACTGTGGCTGAAGGTTACACAACAAGTAACCCATCAGCATCTTAAAGTTATGGGAATGAAATGTCCCCAGTGGAAGCTTGGTCATGTGCTGCCTCCTCCCCTGGCAGAGGGTCCACGGGGTGACCATTCCTTTTTGGTCCAAGTGACTCTTCCGTTGTTTGCTGCGAGACGCCCAATGAGAGCTTGCTGTGACGCAGATAGGTAACAACTTCAGCAGTTTGGAGTACTCTTCCCTGACTGTAGCATCGTTACAACTGATTCGCACAAGACACAGGCTTTTGACTCTGTAAAAGGAAGGAATTTGAGTGAATAACTGATGCATTGTATACACAAGGTTTCTAACACTCTACACTTTCCTGAAGTTCTTCAGTGTGTTGACGTCAACGTCATGACATAAAGACGCAGTTGCGACAATGCCATGACGTCTAATGTAGTGCATGGCATGTTTTCCATAACAAGATGAGAGTCAAAAAAATACCTTGCTAACTGAACCATCGGCAAGTTGGTCGTCTTCTTCAACACAGCTTTCAGACATTTACAAGACTTGGAGCTCAGTTCAAAATCCTGTTTGTGACCAAGTATCACGAGTGCATCAAATATGGCCAGAAATTCTTCATAGGTGAATATCTGTACATTATTCTGCAGCATTTCTATGATGTCACTGACCCATTTTACAGCCAAACATCTGAAAAAGGAACATCATGCCGTCATGAGCTAAAAGTGCTACAATAATGACTACTTGTTCGTAGACGCTGAAGATAATGATCACTAATCAGTCAATATTTTAATACTTACAGTGTGTCAAATGGTGTACGCTGGTTCATCAGGAGCTGGGTCAACAGTTGAAGTATTGTGGTGAAGTGTCCACTGGTGTACGTATTGGCCATGACTGATCCCTCCAGCGTTGAATTCTTGTTGATCAAGGCGCTACTGCTAACGAAGTGGCCATGTTTTGTGCAGTGAGAGCACAAGGTCTGCAGGGCAGCGTACTGCACAGCAGGGTGTTGTTCTGTTAGATCTAACGGCAGTTGCAGGATATGCTTGGTGAAAAGGTCGAAGACACTTGGAGAAAGGGCCCACATCTGCAGGGAGGAAATAGGTTAATCAAATTCATGAAACATTCAGTATCCAAAAGTAACACTGCGTTAAGTTCAGAATGAGTGACAACTTCATTAGCTGTTCAACAATCAACTTTTGGGCTCCTTGGACACAGCACTCAGCCACCACAACCCAAAGAAATCAACCTGAACTTCAACCTCTGTTACCTACCCCGATCAAATTGCTTTTAGAATTTCCAACTTCCGCTATAACACAGACATCAAATATAGCAGTGGCTTCTGCTTCTTCTACAGTGTACTGCTGCAGCTCACTCGTAGGATTTGAATCCGTGATGTTACAGTGTGCGGCTCCACAGTGCTCAAGAAGAATATTCAGAGCATTTTCTAAGTCTCCAAGGATGTGGCTGAAAGAGAGATGAAAATGGGTAACTTTTGATACATGTATTATCATATCAACTGCTGGAAATATCCAACAACAAAAGAGAAATTCCACCGCACTATTGTCCGATTAGGATTTGACCACTTTCTACTTACTTGTATGCCCCTTCTAGCAGCGGTACACTCTTCAAATTCATGATACTGCGGTGGACCTTCAAGAGTTCAGTCACGACTTGTGTCGTGCGTGAAAACTTCAACCTATGGAACACTGAACCTGCTCCGAGTAACTGACTGAGGAAATCAGTGGGCAACTGGGTACTGATGTGGTCGATCACCTACAAAAACAACAACAATCTTGTCACATTTTAGTACTTTTTCACAGCTTTGTATTAGTACAGGGATGGAGAAAGGGCCTAGAAGGAGTCTTCTCCCTAACTTGGCGCCTCTTTCATAGGAAACTGTGAATTAAGTACGCTTTTAGATTACTGACCTTGTTGATCACAGAGCAGAGTGATATCCAGTAGTCATCCGATTTTGTGATTTCAACCTCCGTTTGATCCAAGATGTATGGAAGCAGAGTCTCACTCACAACTGCCGACTGTTGCTGAAGATGGCCAACAAGACTGGACAGGCAGAAATTCCCTGGAATTTTCAAGATGAAAAGGTATGAATACAAAGAAAAGTGATAATGAACCAACAGAAACTTAATGGAAACATCCCACCAACAGAAAATCAGAAGAAACAAACCTGCAGTGAAAACACTGAGAGAGTACAGAGTCTTCTCCGTGTTATGAACAGTCCTGCTGATCCTAGCCACCATATCTGAGATGTACTCATAGCTGACCTGTGGGCAGTGCCCAGGGGTTAGGTAATCACCGAGACTCTGGATCACTGTAGTGTAGACCCTGAAAAGATGAAGTTAAGGTATAGTCCAGCTTATCTCCGAAGCTGAAGTGCAGATACCAGATAGAGCCACGACCACATATAGACATACCTCAGGAGTGAGTAGATCTTTGCAATGCAGTCTTCAGGTAAGGGAATTTCATCATCATTGGGTGGATGGCCACTTGTGATCAGACTGAGGTCCTAAAATCAAAATTTAAGAGTTGATATATGCGGTAATATATTTATGATCCTAAGAATGTGAAATCAAGACTATGGACACATGAAAATGAAGTTCCTGAAATTGGTCCCAACGTTCCTTGGAAACTGCACCCACCTCTGCATATGCTTCCATATCCTCCAAAAACTGACCCAACAGAGTTATTGAGAAGTTCATATCAGCAATCCAGAAGTTATGGAACGCAATCAATGTCTCTGACGTCCTCGTGATCAAGATATCACTCTGGCTC
>NMRB01000112.1:460276-506406 GCA_002633025.1 Notospermus geniculatus | reverse complement strand
GGTGGATGGCCACTTGTGATCAGACTTAGGTCCTAAAATCAAAATTTACAAGTCAATACCGTATAATGTGCTCATGAGGCTACATTGTAAGGTTGTGAAAGTATGATTCAAGAGCTAAAATTTATGGGCATAGGCAAATAAGTTCCTGAAACCAGTCCCAAAAATCCCTGGGAATTGCACCCACCTCTGCATATGCTTCCATATCCTCCAAAAACTGACCCAACAGAGTTATTGAGAAGTTCATATCAGCGATCCAGAAGTTATGGAACGCAATCAAGGTCTCTGACGTCCTCGTGATCAAGATATCACTCTGGCTTGAGTCGATGTGCCACCCAACTAAGATGTCAACAGTATCCTGTAGAAAGAACATTTGGGATAATGAAGCAATATATTGTCGAATAGGCCTCCCACGTGACCAAATCAGTACCAGACGGCCTTTGGGACAAAAATGTGACAATAACCGGGAGCGAAAGAGTTAATACACATACCCTGAAGTGTGAGGAGAACACATGTGGATAGGCCTTGCTCAGGTGGAGTATGACATCTACGACAGCCACCAAGAGATCAGGAGTGTCAGCATTCTCCAGGACACCCTGGGTATTTGTAATCACAAACTGAAACACAATCAAAATTTGTAAAATGCAGGGAATGTAACACTTAGCCAGCCATGCATTTTGTGCTATCTTGAAGCCCTCAATTCGTTGCAGAGGTTTCGCAAACAGATGTCAGCTTCGGCATACAAACACTGTAAGTGTAAGAGGATTGTCTGCAACTCCTGGCTACTCAAATTCCCTTTGAAATTGCTACCTAAATTGCTAACTAGTAAATATTTTACTAACAGGAATGAAATCTCTCAAGTTCTGTTTCTTCTCATCTGCTTTCAAAGTCTGAAAAATAAACATGAAATAGACAGTGACACTTCTCCAAAGAAAATTAGACTCGAGAATACAAACCGATTGAAATAAAATATGGCACAAAATCACAGGGCCAGAACTGCAAAATGTGTCACAGCTTACCTCAAATAAGGCAGAAAGGAATAAAATCTTAGCTTCTTCATTCTGTGTGTGGGACAGCTTTTCAAACAGCCACTGGAAGTACCTAAGATGAGTGTAAAGATTTATAAGAACAAGTTTTTTTTTGGGGGGGGGTCGTTTTTTCAATTGGAAACGGCAAAATCACATCTTCAGCAAAAGCAAACTATATTCTCCAACTGTCAACTAACTTATTGGAATTGAATCGAACACAAACCTTTGGGCATCACTCCCCATCATGCAACCAAGAACTCCCATACAAAGTGCAACCTCCTGCTTGACTTCACGAAATGTCCTGGAAAAAGACAAATTATCTTATCTTATACCTACATGGAGAGA
The DNA here is from genome assembly GCA_002633025.1 of Notospermus geniculatus. NCBI lineage: Eukaryota > Metazoa > Nemertea > Pilidiophora > Heteronemertea > Lineidae > Notospermus > Notospermus geniculatus. The sequence goes on along the minus strand of NMRB01000112.1, from coordinate 505,036 downwards.
ACAATGTGAACATTTTGTTACATCTGGTCTCAAAAAATAATTTTATGCATCACAAATGGGTCGGAACCTTACCTTTCATAGAACACATCCTGAAGAGCAACCAGCACATTGTCGACTACCTTGATGATGGACTGGAAAGAATGATTGTTAAGATTCGTCATTATCTTTCAGAACAGAGATTTTTGGCAACTGCTGCACAATGCCAACAATGAGACTTACTGGTGATCCTCTGATTTGATTGATTACAAGAAAGAAGTTAGTTTGGGTTGTCAGAGTGGCACAGTGGAATGAAACATCAGCACCCACCCAGTGAAGTCACAGACATTTACCAGACAGGTGTGAACCACTTCTTGAGTCCTGCAATCTTGGTGCAAGATTCCAGAAGGCAACAGTAACAAGTAGACAAGCTGAATCACCTCCACTGCATTTCACAAGTGAATATAGTGATTTTCGTGTGTTCTCAAACCTAACATCGGATAGCCACAACATGACAGACAATCCACCAAAATCTGCAACCCAAACTGCCCCCAGAGTGTTCTCTTACAGAGGAAGCTTCCACCACACACTGAATACTTTGCATTACATACACTTTACCTCAAAATATGGCACGTAGTCAGATCCAAACTGATACTGTGACAGTGAAAATAGAGAAATTATGATTCGAGTTTTCAGATGACCCATACAATGGCTGAAATGAGCTACACACAAACATCAACTGAAATTCTCTTCTCATATCCTGTACCGGTAAGTGGAAGCTCTTAGAAAGGCCTGTTATCAGTTCAGCAGTCACCTACCACATGTGTAGCAAGGGAGAGTTTTTACATCATAGCCAAAGATCATTATACAATCATCATCCTGCCAAGTTCTAGGGCAATACCAACCTTTGTATTATCAGGTACAACAAAGTAGTCTTTCAACTGTCGGATAAGTATCAATCTCCGCTCTTTGTCATCTTCTCTGTTTAGCCTCCTCATCATACGTGACAGGCGAGAATCATCAGAGAATGGCTTAGGTTCTGAAATAAACATGATGAAAATACATGAAAACAACCTGTAGTCATGAATTGTGCACAAGATGAAACCTCCTTTTAACGAACATTCTCCAAAAGGACACATCTTTAACAAGGACACTGAAGTTCTGACCCAAAAATGTGAATTTCTATTAATCTGTATTAATCAGGACAGCTCTGAATTAAGGATGATGTCAATTTCAATGTTGTGAGAGAGTCTACATGTAAGGATTGAAGGACACCCATTAGGAAGGATTGAGAAGCATCTTCAGAGAGGGTGCAGCCTACATACATTTGCTGCTGCCATGTAGTGACTCACAATATTTTTTTCAACTTAGCATAATGTTAAAAGAGCTTTCACACAAGCACAAAAACATGGAGTTCAGAAACACAATATACCAGTACTGTATGTGTTTTCCTTTTGTCACAGAAAAAATCCATAACACACAAAACTACAGAAAAAAGTTCCACATACTGGTACACAAAATTGATGAGGCCAAAAAGCTGATAATGAGCTTAATGAAGAAAAGCTACACAACGCCATTGATGAGAAACAATATACATGTATGCATTAAACTAAGAGATCTGGGTCCACTTTCATAAAACTTCTTAGGTCTAAGTATGACACTTAACTTTTGTTCAACACAAAAGATAACCCTTTGACTTATGTTTATGAATGTGGACCCTGACCTGAAACAAATGTACAAACTATATCTTGATCCAAAGAGTTCTTTACAAGTTTGATTGAGACACCAGAAATCAACATGCAGTAAGCAAGAAGAAAAATAACTGTACAAACCATGCAATGGAAAGCCAAAATTTGCATGGTTACCTTGTCCCCATGATTTTACTTCAATATGCATATTTTCCCTTGAGAGAATGCCAGTCGGATGAGGCATCATTTCACTCTTATCATGCCTATGAGTAGAAGGATAAAATTCTCCTCCCCTGCGAGGATTATGATGACCATCTTGCCCACGACCGTGATGGTGAACAGGTCTGCCCCTTGGCCTCTCCGACGAAAACCCTCGAGAATTTCTCTGGACAGAGGCGACTCCTGCCTGAGTTGTCTGGGTCTGAGCAATTTGAGATGGCCCTGGACTGGGAGACGTTTCGACTTTACCTCGAATGTTGGATCGGTCATGTCTGTCATCTGCTCGCCTTGGTCCACCTCCTCCTCCTCTCCCAGATCCTCGACTTGAAACATCACGGTTTTCTGATGATTTCATCGACAAGTCGTTACAAGACCTGTGTGCGGCAGGACGGTCATGTCTACCTGCATTGTCATTTGATTTACTTGTGTTACGTGTGTTACCAAGAGAAGCACTTGTTCCAGAACCAGACCCACCGGCAGACCCAGTGCCTGTCCTGTTTTCACTTTGCATTTGTCTCCCATTTTGTTTGGGTTTTTGGCTTTCATATTTCTTGGCGGAAGCCCCAAATCCCTCTCTGTCAGGCCGCCCAGGACGACCTCCAGGAGATTTCTGACTCATTTAGCTGGCGCCTTTGCACTAAATAAGCGTTCTAATTGCGAGAAATCGTGGAAATGGAGAAAAATTCCCAACATTTCATGACTTTCTGAACAGATTAAAAAACGCAGTTCAAGGTCAATGATTGTTCAGAACTTAATCTTCAGCTGACTTGGATTGGATAAAAATGTAAATAAATGTTTTCACCATTCTAATTTTAAGATAAAATAATTCATTTATAATAGAAACTGGGTGCGCGTTAATTCAGTTGTTTAATTGAGTAGGAGTAACGGGAGTTAGATATTTTTATTTAATTTGATATTGCGAAGTAGGGTGCGGAATTGCAATATGGCTGCGCTCAGTGAGTGCACGATTTTCTGCCAAATCTCCTCAAAAGATGCTGATTTACTCGGTGTTGAGAGTTCAAATGATGATAATCATGTAATAATCACGTGCAAAACAAAGAATACTTTCCTATTTAATGTAGGTTTTTGGGTGATAGGTGTGGTCAATCTCGCATTTTACTCTGATTTGATCGTTCGATCTCACAATCACGTGTGTGTCAGTGTAGTCTGTGGTGCATGTAGTGTAGTAGTGTGTAGATGTACACGACATACATGTAGGGCCTATTGTACATGATCACTACACTAGGCCTACAGGGTGTTTCAAAAGAAGATAATCCAACTTGGAAGTTAAATTAAAGCAGAAGCTATATGGCATCATTCTGTTTCTGTTTAAAAACTTCTGTTCAGTTCTGCTTGTTCTGATGTTAACCCATTAGGCGCCATATAGCTCAAACCCGCCCGTGTGATTTCCGGCCGTCACAGAGGCAACCAACAACAAAATTTAACCTCGGCTCCAGTTGTATCATGTAGCCAGTGTTGTTATAAGCTACAAAATAAACATCACTTGTTCACTTTATCTTCAACTTTTTCTTTTTGTCATTTGAGCAAAAAACCAAGATATGGTAAAAAAGTGAAAAGCACTGGGAAAAAAAGCTGACATAATTTATACTTGTCTGGCGCCTAATGGGTTAACTTATATTCATACTATAACTATTTTTTTTCTACTACTGATATTTCAGGCTTCTGATAAGAAGACTATTCATAATTGGTCTATCAAACATGGACATAACATAACTTGTCCTGCAGTTCAATGTCATTCCACATCAGACTATGTCACAGTTGCAAATGACAAGGTCATTCGCATCTTCTCAACAAAAACTACATTAGAACACTGCAAACGGATTAAGGTAAGCTAATTCCAGAATTGAACATTTGATAATTCTGCCTCAATTGATAAAATTTTGGCAAACATATTTCTCACTAGTCACTTGTGTATTTAAAGACCCAAGATACAGAAAAGCACAAAATTGACACACAAAATGATAATAAGCAAGAAGTCAATCTCCAGAATTCACGAATTTTCGACCCCAACCGGGGTCTTTTTCAAGTGGAACTTTACAATCTGAAACTCTAGAAAAGACTGAGCTGAAACCCAAATGTAGAACTAACACCTGTGTAGACAGGATGAGTGAGCAATTAAGGAAAGAATAGTGTCCAAGCACCACAATTGGTTGCTGGACCTAATTAAGAGAGTGGATGTAATTAAGGAAAGAAAAGTGTCCAAGCCCCACGGATGGTCGCTGGACCTAATAAAGGGAGTGGATGTAATTAAGGAGAAACAAATTTAGCTGAAAGAAAAGGGTTTAATAAATATGACATGTGTAATACATAACAAGCATTCTGCTTCTGTGTATTTAAAGATATATTTTTCTCAATTTATGAATTTTTTTGATGGATTCCTCATTTGTGGTCAACATATGAAGTCAGTGAATTAAGATGATGATATTATTCCAGGCATTTACACCAGTTCACAGAATCCTCTCAAACAAAGAGGAAGATGCAGTGATTGTGTTCAAGAATGGTGTAGTATCAGCATTAAGCGCCCTGGGTAAGATGGACCTGTCTGATTTGAAAGAAAGAGAGGGACTCGTTTACTTCTCTGACTTATCAACAGTAAGACAAAATGTGTATGTCAGTACAGTCTTTAAACCAGAGGTGAGTGTGGAATACAGAAGCAACTTATTTTTTTTCAAAGTATTCAGCCTACTTGGCTTCCCTCATCATTCTACTATGTGTTTCAGTGCATTGCCAGTCTGATGCTATTGGCCGGCCCCTTCATGCATCAGCTTTGATTCTTTGTTTCTTTCAGGATTCAAGAATTGAAGTTGTGATGAATCGCAAAGCTGGAGAGAAATATGATGAAGAAAGAACAGTAACAATAAAAAGAAATGGCCACAGGTTGCTTGATGTTTGCAAACAGTGCCAAGAGAAGAGATCAAATCTATTATTTCTGTGTTAGTAGCTTTTAGAGTCTTTGTTTTTATATCATGATATTATGTAGAGGTATAAGGGTAAGTGACCTCAGCACCAATGTCTGTGAAGGGCTCCATGTGATGATGAGGAAAAATGGAGGATATATTCAATGAATTTTGAAGCATTTTGATAAATTTTTGTATCCTCAGTCCGATTTTGCTTGTTTATTTCAAGGGTCGGATGGGTGTCTCCAGTTGCTTCCAATCGGAGGAATTACCGACCAAGCTCAGACACTTCAGCACATCCCAAATGTAACAAACAACACGAAAATACTGAGTGTAGATGGTACACACATTGCTTTGTCTGCATTACTGTCAGAGGAGTCGGTGAAAGGTATTGGTATCTGGGATACAAAATATGGCACATTGTTGAATTGGAAAAAATATCCTGAGGATTCTGAAACACACAAGGTATGTACTGATAAATTTCAGTATAAATGCAATTTTAGGAGTGATTGTGTAATTTCATGCAATGTAACAACAACATCTCCATCATTTGATTCGATGCTATTTTCCACACTTCCAGCTATTTAAACATAGGAATTCAATTCTTCTTCCCTGTGGGAAAAATATCTACCAATACCATTTGGACATCACCCCATCTACGCTCTCAGCCGCCCTTGGAAAGCTCTCTCAGACCATGAGTGAGAGCAGAGATTTGATGGCAGCGCAGCCCAAACTTTCAAGTTGGAATTTAGAACCTCAGGTATTCTTCATTTGGTTGTTATAATCATTACCAGTATACATGGTATATGAATGTTGTCATCATGATGTGAACTTTGTTACAAGTGGCAAAAAGATGGTGAAATATGAATATTGCCAAATTTCAAATTGCCTATTGTATTATTCTTTTCAGGGTGAATCAGTGGAACAAGTTGACAGCAATTTATCAGCAATAATGACAAAAATCAAAACGGCAGCAAAGGTACGTACAGTGTATGATGACCCTGGTCTAACCTTACTCTGGCCATCTGCTCAAGTTGCTGAAGCCTCCATGGGATTTGTCAGTGGATATAAACGTTGACTTCCTTCCCTTCCTTTCCTTTCATTGTGCTTCTTTATTTTAAATTCAATCTATTTCCTTCATTTCAGGCACGAGATTTAGCAAAGTTTACCGCTACTGTCAATAGTTTTCTCACCGCCGTATCCAAGGGAGAGCGAACCCACAGCGTTGATGTGATGAACAGTGCAATGCAGATTTGGTCCTTCATTACAGAGGGGAAAAACTTATGGCCATCTGCTCAGGTTGTTGAACTTTTGAAATGCAAACTTGTGCCATCCAGGTAAGCCAGTTGACCTCATCTCCTGCTTTATGCACTAACATACTGGCACGGATAGTAAGCAGTGACTGTCTCTTTTAGGAAACAATTACAGTGTTCTGGTGTTCATATTTCAGCATTGTAGATAAGATCTGTACTGCGATCATCCAACATGATGATCTTACAACCATCCACACGGCAATGGAGAGCATACCAGACCTTCCCGAGTCGGTAATTGTCAAGGTACTGGAGTATTATCTGAGGTATGAATCTATGGTGCCTGAGGTATTCTTGTGGACCCACCATTGTGTAGGGGCTTGGATTGCTGGCTAGCAGTGAGAAGGTCTCAAGTTGATCCCTACTGTTGGCGTGCCACTCTGGCTAAATCTACTCAATTGGCTAGTGCCAAAGGAGAGGTTTTACTGTAGACCAGTAGATATTGTTTTGTTCATATTTTAGGTTGGAGGACAAGAGGTTTTCAGATGTTGAAAATCAGGTGGTGATTAGTTCCCAGCTGCAGGAGAGCAAAGCAGAGTGTCCAGTGAGCTTAGTGAAGGCATCCCTTATGTATCCTTTTCGTATAATTTTCTCAAGGAGCTTGCGATGACCTCTTCCATACTTACCAAGGAGTCATTCCATATGAATCCAACACACTTTTTTGCCCGACCCCCTTGAAATCGCCCAATATTTGGCCTGTTGGGGGGTCTACCTGAGAAAANAGGACTTCGTGTTGATAACAAGTGGTATTAGAAATGAACTGAATACTAATTAGAAAGAATTGTGTGATTAGGCCGACCGAACTCTTTCTACATGCGCGCCGGCAAAATCCAAAATGGCGGCCGTCCACCTACGCTAGTGGTGAAATGAGGCACGATATTTCGCCGCTAGTGTCAAGTGTGCACCATTCTAAGTTTAAGATAAAATAATTCATTTATGATAGAAACTGGGTGTGCGTGAATTCCGTTGTTTAATTGAGTAGGAGTAGGCCTAACGGGAGTTAGATATTTTTATTTAATTTGATATTGCGAAGTAGGGTGCGGAATTGCAATATGGCTGCGCTCAGTGAGTGCACGATTTTCTGCCAAATTTCCTCAAAAGATGCTGATTTACTCGGTGTTGAGAGTTCAAATGATGATAATCATGTAATAATCACGTGCAAAACAAAGAATACTTTCCTATTTAATGTAGGTTTTTGGGTGATAGGTGTGGTTTATCTCGCATTTTTCTCTGATTTGATCGTTCGATCTCACAATCACGTGTGTCAGTGTGTAGTCTGTAGTGTGTAGATGTACACGACATGCATGTAGGGCCTATTGTACATGATACATGTACAGCATACAGTTACACTACAGGGTGTTTCAAAAGAAGATATGGCATCATTCTGTTTCTGTTTAAAAACTTCTGTTCAGTTCTGCATTGTTGTGATGTTAACTTATATTCATACTATTTATTTTTCTACTACTGATATTTCAGGCTTCTGATAAGAAGACTATTCATAATTGGTCTATCAAACATGGACATAACATAACTTGTCCTGCAGTTCAGTTTCATTCCACATCAGACTATGTCACAGTTGCAAATGACAAGGTCATTCGCATCTTCTCAACAAAAACTACATTAGAACACTGCAAACGGATTAAGGTAAGCTAATTCCAAAATTGAACATTTGATAATTCTGCCTCAATTGGTCAAATTTTGGCAGACATATTTCTCACTAGTCACTTATGTATTTAAAGATATATTTTCTCAATTTATGAATTTGTTTGATGGATTCCTCATTTGTGGTCAACATATGAAGTCAGTGAATTAAGATGATGATATTATTCCAGGCATTTACACCAGTTCACAGAATCCTCTCAAACAAAGAGGAAGATGCGGTGATTGTGTTCAAGAATGGTGTAGTATCAGCATTAAGCACCCTGGGTAAGATGGACCTGTCTGATTTGAAAGAAAGAGAGGGACTTGTTTACTTCTCTGACTTATCAACAGTAAGACAAAATGTGTATGTCAGCACAGTCTTTAAACCAGAGGTGAGTGTGGAATACAGAAGCAACTTATTTTTTTTCAAAGTGTTCAGCTTACTTGGCTTCCCTCATCATTCTACTAGAAAGTGTATATGTGTTTCATTGCATTGCCAGTCTGATGCCATTGGCCAGCCCCTTCATGCATCAACTTTGATTCTTTGTTTCTTTCAGGATTCAAGAATTGAAGTTGTGATGAATCGCAAAGCTGGAGAGAAATATGATGAAGAAAGAACAGTAACAATAAAAAGAAATGGCCACAGGTTGCTTGATGTTTGCAAACAGTGCCAAGAGAAGAGATCAAATCTATTATTTCTGTGTTAGTAGCTTTAGAGTCTTTGTTTTTATATCATGGTATTATGTAGAGGTATAAGGGTAAGTGACCTCAGCACCAATGTCTGTGAAGGGCTCCATGTGATGATGAGGAAAAAATGGAGGATATATTCAATGAATTTTGAAGCATTTTGATAAATTTTTGTATCCTCAGTCCCGATTTTGCTTGCTTATTTCAAGGGTCGGATGGGTGTCTCCAGTTGCTTCCAATCGGAGGAATTACCGACCAAGCTCGGACACTTCAGCACATCCCAAATGTAACAAACAACACGAAAATACTGAGTGTAGATGGTACACACATTGCTTTGTCTGCATTACTGTCAGAGGAGTCGGTGAAAGGTATTGGTATCTGGGATACAAAATATGGCACGTTGTTGAATTGGAAAAAATATCCTGAGGATTCTGAAACACACAAGGTATGTACTGATAAATTTCAGTAGGCCTATAAATGCAATTTTAGGAGTGATTGTGTAATTTCATGCAATGTAACAACAACATCTCCATCATTTGATTTGATGCTATTTTCCACACTTCCAGCTATTTAAACATAGGAATTCAATTCTTCTTCCCTGTGGGAAAAATATCTACCAATTCCATTTGGACATCACCCCATCTACACTCTCAGCCGCCCTTGGAAAGCTCTCTCAGACCACGAGTGAGAGCAGAGATTTGATGGCAGCGCAGCCCAAACTTTCAAGTTGGAATTTAGAACCGCAGGTATTCTTCATTTGGTTGTTATAATCATTACCAGTATATGAATGTTGTCATCATGATGTGAACTTTGTTACAAGTGGCAAAAAGATGGTGAAATATGAATATTGCCAAATTTCAAATTGCCTATTGTATAATTCTTTTCAGGGTGAATCAGTGGAACAAGTTGACAGCAATTTATCAGCAATAATGACAAAAATCAAAACGGCAGCAAAGGTACAGTGTTACATACCCTGGTCTAACCTTACTCTGGCCATCTGCTCAAGTTGCTGAAGCCTCCATGGGATTTGTCAGTGGATATAAACGTTGACTTCCTTCCCTTCCTTTCCTTTCATTGTGCTTCTTTATTTTAAATTCAATCTATTCCTTCATTTCAGGCACGAGATTTAGCAAAGTTTACCGCTACTGTCAATAGTTTTCTCACAGCAGTATCCAAGGGAGAGCGAACCCACAGCGTTGATGTGATGAACAGTGCAATGCAGATTTGGTCCTTCATTACAGAGGGGAAAAACTTATGGCCATCTGCTCAGGTTGTTGAACTTTTGAAATGCAAACTTGTGCCATCCAGGTAAGCCAGTTGACCTCATCTCCTGCTTTATGCACTAACATACTGGCACGGATAGTAAGCAGTGACTGTCTCTTTTAGGAAACAATTACAGTGTTCTGGTGTTCATATTTCAGCATTGTAGATAAGATCTGTACTGCGATCATCCAACATGATGATCTTACAACCATCCACACGGCAATGGAGAGCATACCAGACCTTCCCGAGTCGGTAATTGTCAAGGTACTGGAGTATTATCTGAGGTATGAATCTATGGTGCCTGAGGTATTCTTGTGGACCCACCATTGTGTAGTGGCTTGGATTGCTGGCTAGCAGTGAGAAGGTCTCAAGTTGATCCCTACTGTTGGCGTGCCACTCTGGCTAAATCTACTCAATTGGCTAGTGCCAAAGGAGAGGTTTTACTGTAGACCAGTAGATATTGTTTTGTTCATATTTTAGGTTGGAGGACAAGAGGTTTTCAGATGTTGAAAATCAGGTGGTGATTAGTTCCCAGCTGCAGGAAAGCAAAGCAGAGTGTCCAGTGAGCTTAGTGAAGGCATCCCTTATGTATCCTTTTCGTATAATTTTCTCAAGGAGCTTGCGATGACCTCTTCCATACTTACCAAGGCCAATAATGCTTTGGCTTCAGGCCTGATAGAAGAAACCAATGTAATTCTCTCTGAGAGGCTTAAAAATGCAATACAGCATCTTTAATGGACAATCTTGTTTTATGAACTAGTATTGGAATCCTTAACCCCTTGTTCAGTAACACTGTTCTATCACAACCATACAGTGATGTCTTCCTTGTGGAGTGTCTTCGGAAAATGGATTTCCAGTGTGTCTTGGTGAGTTTGACATTCGTCATTTTTCAAAGTGAAGGTTGGTGGTGATTGTATAGACTGTCATGTGAGGATGTCAAACGTATAGTAGAACGATCAAATGTCTTTCACACATAAATCAAATATCTTTTCAGATATTGGTCAAATACCTGCATTTTCTTCTCAATGGATGGAAATGGTCGGACAGCACCGAGTTCCAAGTCACAAAATTTCAGGTATATTTTAGTCATGCAGCTATATTCCCACTTTACAGCCTTGAAGTGCTCCTCTATCACACACATCTACAGATTTAAAAACACGCTTGAAGAGCCAATTCTGTACTTTCCAGATTGTGGACTGGATAAACCAAGTCTTGGATGCCCACTTTGCTCAGCTTGTCTTATCAGCTGATGCCCACACGACACTTGTTGAAATGCATGAAAGAGTCAGCTCTCAGGTAAATATCTTTTTTGGCAATTGTATAGAAGTGAGTCATAAGTATTTGGTGAGTACATGTATGTTTAAAGGCTTGTAAATGCAGAGTGCGGTTGGAAATGTGGAAAATGTCTCAAAATTGATCAGCAAAACAATGATTAACAATACATTGTGCTCTTCCTTTTGTAGGTCATCCTCCATGATGAGTTGGTGAGCTTGGATGCCCTTCTGTCACAGCTGAAAGAACAGTGTGCTATCCCACAGAAAAAGGGAGTAGGATTGTACAGTATCGAAGTCCTGCATATCTTTTAGACAACCATATAAAGTACCGGTACACCTGGTATTGCAGACTCCTGTAGACAGAGGATTTGCCTCACATTCAATATTGAATTGTATCGAAGACTCACCCGGATCATAGGCTTGTAGATGCTATGAAGGCAATAAAAATGTGAAATGCATATCGTGTAGTTATCAATTTATTCTCAATGCTGTTCTTTTGTACAACCAAGAACTGTCAGTGATACAGAACTGACTCGGGGGGCAATTTTCTGTTTCTGGTATTTAAACACGGCACGGCACACAAATTTCTTTCTGATGAAAAGATAATACATGTAGGCTACCATTCAGTTAATGGCCAAAACAGGATTCAATAGGTGTCCAAATGAAACTTGTGGATGGACACACCACTCACGTCTGATGATTAGATATGGGCTCCCCAAAGAGGTAAGGCCATGCCCTGTCTGGAGGAAAACAATGAGGCTAGTCCTTGCCTGTCTGGAGGAAATGCAGAAGAGNGTTGGTGGTGATGCAGAACAGATGGAAAACTTCTACTTGAAATGATTTAGTTTTTAATGACGAAATAATATTAAGGGTTCTTTGTGTATTAAAAAAGCACAAATCATCATACATACCGTACACATCTTGCACAATACACAAAATAAGTGAAGCGTTCAACTATAAAAAGGAAAATCTTCATATCTAACTGACAGGTTCAGCTGGCCATACCAAAGTTGACTGAACTATGAAAAACAGGTTTTTACTGGGTAATGCTCTTCCAACTGACGACAACTAAATCTGAACACACTGTAATGACTTCTGCACACACCTAAACTTGCACCTGGACTATATATTGTGCACCAATAGTCTGTGAGTGAAAAGGCTCAAGTACCAAGTTACATGCAAATGTACAATCATGACAGTGGAACCTCTCTATTGAGGACACCTTTTGGACTGCAGATGCTGTCCTGATTACACAGGTTAAATACAATAAGTTGGGACTGGGCTTTGGTGTCCCGTTTGGTGTCTTCAACAGGAACGTATCCACCTGGAAGAGGTGTCCGCAAAAGGGAGGTTCCTCTGTATATAAAATCATTCCAAGGTTTGAAATTGCTGCAGCAGATAGGTGTTGAATTCTGCCTCTTACTTCCTGCAGGGCAGAGAAGGTTGTAATTTTGTAATCAACAATATTCAAAGCCATTGCTTTCAGTTTTCAATACCACACAAAACATGCGACAGTTGCTTTATCAATATTGATCAATTTGCACGACAATCATATGTCATCAACAATGTTGACCACAGACATGTGCAGTGATCCTAACACAAACAGACCAGGAGCTGTACACAGTATATCAGTTATTACAATGGCCAACAACTACAGGCCCAAAACAACACAATGGTCATTAACGTAATACATTGTGTTAATAACTCTGTTTTCATCATGATCATTCATCTACTTTTTAACAGCTGTTTATAACAGAATAATGTCTGGTATTGATCCAAAATCCAATATGTGGCTGGATTCAGAAAAACTAGCCTGCAGGGCGAACATTACAGTCATGAAGTCAATTATACATGTAGATACCGGTACATGTACTATTCTTTCAATCAAAGAAACGAGCAAATCCAAAATGTGTTATTTATATCTATATATTACACTATATACACGGTACAAACGTTTTCGGCAGTTTGTACCGTGTATATAGTGTAATATATAGATATGAATATCACATTTTGGATTTGCTCGTTTCTTTGGTTCTATAAATGTACCTCGCTACCAAAGCACTATTCTTTCAATACCGTATTTTCGCGACTATAGGGCGCACCTGACTATAAGGCGCACCCCCAATTTCACCCAAAATCTCTGACGAAATCCATACATAAGGCGCACCTCCCTATAAGGCGCACCCCCCTATAAGGCGCAGTCCCGTTAGTGAATGCGTCAGTGCATATTATACACATACAATGCATGGCTGCTCAGTGTAGCTGACAATTACAGGGTCTGATTGCCTTGTTTCAACCCATTGACATCTGCAATTCTGCTGTTGGTACTGGCGGATCTGGTCAAGTATGATTTCTTAGCTTGTTGTGACAAATTAGGCCTAACTGAAACTTCATCAGTTCACAATTCACTGCATCATCTGTCAACCAGCACTGTGACAATGACTTTGGCTTGCATGCATCCATGCATGCTTGAATGCTTGGGTTCGTCAGTGTCTTGACACTTCTGATCAAATTGTCAGATTGGATCCGCAGATAAGGCGCACCACCCTATAAGGCGCACCCCCAATGTTAGACCCTTCTTCAAGGAAAAAGGCCGCGCCTTATAGTCCGAAAAATACGGTACTCAGGAAGTAGGTAGATTGAAAATAGTGCCTTCCCCAAAATGTGTAGATCAAAGGTACATTCTTGCATCTTTGCAAGGGCAAATAAAAGACCCATCAAAGTGAGGAACACGAGTAGCTTGACTGCCTTGCCCATACGTACCAGGGCCAATAATGCTTTGGCTTCAGCCCCGAGGAAAAACTCAGAAGAGTACCTAAATTCACACCAATAAGGGAACATTTTTGATATAAACACCAAATTATCTATGTGTCTGTCATCACCATGTGGTAATTGGGTGTTCTTGGCATTTGTCACTTAATGTACCGGTAAATGATTACCTCAGGATGTTCTGGCAAAGAATCGATCGAACTGTCTAATGTTAGCATTTTGAATACCGTACATGTAATGCACAGTCTGTCCTATCTCCGTGGTGACAAAGTCAATAGGACTCGTAGTGGCTGAGCATGTTCGCCTGATAAAAAGGAAATTTCCAGCAAATTAACAGACAAGAAGAAGAATTTTGTATATTTACATTTCATTTAGTGCATCATTTGTCTTCGCAATACTGAGCAAAATATTTTTAAATGAATAAGCATGCAAGCAAACACTCTTTTGAATAACATTCACATCAACGTATCACAACAGCTTATACAAAAAGGATATCTAAAAGATAGTAAAAATTCATCAACTCGGTGTATTTTATACAACACATCAATATTTACATCATCTCTCAATCAAAACATTTCAGCCCTTTCTTCAGAGATTCAAATTCTGTTGAGAGTAAAAATACATGAATTTGAGGTTCATCTGAAATACACCGAAATCACGGTTGTAACTTCACATCTGTCTGGCATTGCCAGGGTCCAGCTTCTGTTTGTGATGGGGACATTACTGACCACACAGCAAGCTGTTGATCTTCAAATTGAAGTCCAGTGACATGACGCTTTTGATACAATAATATTTGGAGGAGGCAGATCTCAGTGCAGTGGCAAAGCCAAGTCTCTGTGACCTTACAACTGCAATTTGGATGTAATAATACGGCGCAGGTAGATAGTGTATGGAAGGAAAGATGTCAGAGGTATTGTCGTGATCACCCCAAGTGAGGAGTGAGCATATACTGCAGATTTTTTTGTGTGACCAAAAGAGTTCTGGATTTAATATAGAAAACTGTGCACGAATGGAGATAGGAATGAGCCAGGAAAGAAACTGACGATGAATTCTAGACTATCACTCTAAGATATGAATACTGAATACAAGTACAAAAACACCTATGAGCAATTACATGTAACAATAAGAAATTTAGAATGGATACCTGTATACATGTATGTAATGAAGAAATTCTTTAGTTATTCTTATATTTGATTTATTTTCATGACATTTCCACCACAGTTCCCTTGTCTTTGCCAAGTGACAAGTGACTTGTGACCAGTATTCCCTGGTTGTTGGTAATGACAAGGGAATACTGGTGAAAATGAATGCGTACAGAAAGTGTTACCAAAGAAGTCCTTCATTATATTTGTTAATGTAGGAGCTTTCTAAAATGCCTTTCAACGAATTTATCAGAATTTCTTCAATTTCTTTGTCAATTTTTTGAAGGGCTTGACAAGATTGTTGTCTAATGAAACACATCCTCTCAAAAAATATTCCCCTAACATAAACACTCACTATTAATCTGGCTTTACCACAGACATATCTTATAGATATCATCTGCCATGCCCTTGATTGGTGCTAAATCAGGTAGGCCTAGTGATGCAAACATGCAACTTTGACAACCAAAACTCGATGTATGAGAATTTTATAAATCTCAATAACAAAATGTTTTACCTGACTTTTTGATATGCTAACATGTGCTGTTTACAACAGCTCATTTATGACACATGATATATTTATTAAATAACATTTTCGAAAATATTTTCTTGCACGATTTCTCTCATAAAGCTGCACAAGTTGATCTGTATGAGGTTAGAACTGTAAACCCTGAAATTTTGTTGAGAATGTTTCACTCAACGACTTCGATTGAGAGTAACTGAAATTTCAACCGTGACCATAATGCATCATGTAGTCGTGATCCTGGCTAATACGGCTGTGAATTGAAGTGGCAAAATTTCATGACTTACAGTATTTTAACACACACAAAATCAATCATCAAATGAAAAAAATATGTAGAAAATGTTGAATGCCAACTATGTACGAATGCATATTCCCATTGAAATTTGGTAGAAATATAAAACTAACAGACAAATACACACGTGCACAAACCACAGGATAATCAATAATACTAGATATTTTCTAATGGAAAATTTCAACCATTGACATCCAGCAACAAAAATGAAAAAATTGAGTAAAAAATGCCTTTTCCACAACCATTAATCACTGGTTCAACATGTTTATTGTGGAAATGATTGCTTATTCAGCAAGTTAATCTGTGCACCTTTAACTGGATTAAAAAACTTAATAATACATGTATTCCCATTTTGAAGGATTCAAAAAAACAAGACATGAAAACAAACATCTTTGACTGAAAAGAAGGTGCTTGAGCATTGAGAGGCAAATTTGTGCCTCTTAAGAATGCCTCACCCCAAAGTTCTTTTTGCAATTTGGATCCTGTGATTTGGGAATATATTACAAAAATCATGCATCGAAAGGCTGTGAAGTGTCACAGAATGCCATGCAGCATGAGCCAATGACTTTAGGTCTGACCTTCGTCACTCAGTTTCCACCATCCTCACAAATGAATAGTCGGGTGACACTCACTTCTGACTTCCTGCTAGTAAATTTCCATCTCAAAAAGAATTGATAAAACCCAACAACTTATAGTACAAAGATCTTAAATAAATCAACAATGACACTGAAAGCATTGTTAGTGGTTACTCCAAAGGGGCTGTTCATTTTCATCACTTGAGGAATCTGAGTTGTGATCCTTGAGAAAATGGAGAAAGCTATGAAACTGCAAATTGCAGTGATTATTCTGTACAGTACAACAAATAATCCCTGCAATTTGCAATGTGCATAGCTTTTCCTGTTTTCCCAAGGATCACAACTCAGATTCCTCAATTGACGAAAATGAACAGCCCCTTTGTGAAGTCAAATTCAATGGGAGGAGACATAAAATCTTGTGACAAAAGATGGACCTAAATCTTTAAATATCATAAAGCACTCTGGCCTGAAGTTGAGTTTACTCTGACGTGACCTCGCTGGGGTCTAGTAGTCGATATCTCTGTGTCTTGAACTTGTATCGTACCAACAGGATCAGCACTCGTACCTGCCTCTTCTTTCCCTTTACAGTAGTTCGTGGCAGATGTGTTGACCACAGGATCTGAGAACTGCCTCCTATGTTCTGACAAGACTTGAGCACCTCTGGTGCGCCGACTGGCCGCCATTGCTGCTGCAGCTTGCACACTTTCAACAAGAGAACCACCGTGGCGACTCCGTCCAGTAGATGACACTGATGAATTTTTGTTGTCCGACCGATGAGCAGCTGGTGGCAAAGTTGAACAAAGATGTGATATGTTTGCAGGAGGTAAAGCTCCTGTGTTTTTCTTCTCATTCTTTTCAGCCTGAGATGGACCTGGTCTGCGAGAGTGAGGTAATGTCCCAGAGGTCCGACCAGCACTTGAAATATTCCTCGGTTGTCGGCCACTAGGAGGCAGAGTCGAGGAAGGGAGTCGTTGAGTATTGGTTTCTGGTGACCCCGAAAATTGTCTAGTATGACCATCGACAGGCACTTGTGAGGGTCCTGACGACGCTCTCATATGGCCCACAGTTCCTGTC
Organism: Notospermus geniculatus; assembly: GCA_002633025.1. Lineage (NCBI taxonomy): Eukaryota > Metazoa > Nemertea > Pilidiophora > Heteronemertea > Lineidae > Notospermus > Notospermus geniculatus. The sequence goes on along the minus strand of NMRB01000112.1, from coordinate 487,688 downwards.
CCTAAACTGGATCCCTCCACAGCGGGAGAACTGGTTTGATCCACCATCTGATCTCCCTGTTCTGGAGGAGTTCCTCCATCACTAGCACCATTAGTTGACTGCGAGTCATTTGATTTCATCCCCTGAGTTCCAGGTCGAACAAGTGTCCCAGCGTGATACTGAACATTCATGTCACGCATTGTTGTATCGAGGACGTTCTCTAGACACTCAACGGCATTGCGTTCTGCAGTCCCATAATGCCCTGTTCTCAACATGACAGAGTTCTCTTCTACATGCGATCTTACACTGCCACTCAAACTCGACTCATCCTGCTGGTGGCTGACAACCGTGCCAGAAATCTCAGGTTGGTCAGAATCAGTGTTATGCCTCCTTGACATTGACCCTGGTTCACTTTGAGTAGAGGAAGAATTGTTTGTTTCTTTACTGGTATTTTCATCATGATTTGATGGAGAGCCATCACTTCCGGCTGCACCATTCACTGACACTGCCGTAGTCCGCACCGTCCCAACTGGTGTTGGAGCACCATTTACAGATGACACCGTCCTTTCTACTGTCCCAGATGAATTTTCGGTAGATGTAGGAGGTAATTCCGATTCTTGGAATGGTATTTGCCGGGAATGTGTTATAGTATTGGAATGATTGGACCGATATGTAGGAGGTCGCGACGACGGATAATCACCACCAATGATGTGAGGAAATGTGATGTGGATTCCAGGACGTTGCAAGCTAGCTTGAGATTTGTAAGTCGGAGGTGGTGAGCTTGGAAGACTATCTGGATTTGGGTGCTGGCGTACAGCGTGCTGGCGTTCGTAATCTTGCATAGAGGCTGCATAGCTTGGAGGTGGTGGACGATGGTAATGGTCCCCATAGATCACACCTGGAATATGAAAACAAACTGATATCAGATTCGACTATGAACATTGTAACCACGGACTGACCAGTCATGAACTTTTTCACTGCCAAACACGTCGTTCGACTTTTTTCCAATTTCTCAGATGTTTTAGTTTGTCAGATTCACCCTACATACCTCCAGACCAATTGTGAATTCGCTCCCTGATATTGCTGCCGCGTCGTCTCCGTCCGCCTCGTCGTCGATGGAACTGCGAATACTCTCCTAAACTGAACAATAGATGGCATGGCTCATGACCAGAGGGCGTGCACCGCCAACCAATGATGACAACAATGACTAACATCACTCCAAGACCTGAAACAGAACGAATACATCATGACTTTGAATGTGTCGGTCACGTGCTCATGAAGTGCTCAATGATCATAACAACCACTTAGGGTTAATATGCATATATCTACATACACGTGCGAACAAGTGGATGAAAGCAGTACACAAATGGTACTTTTTTTAACTGGCACTGGTGATTTTAATGAACCATTGCGGGGCTGTGTATTGATAGATTTTACAGCGAAATTTGATCTTCTCCTCTTTGTGTGGAGCTGGCCAATATTCGCTACAACCATGTCAAGGAGCAGTGAATACCGTTTCCAATAATAATGTCTATGCTTTATCAGGAGAATAAATATATACAAAGGCGCTGAAACAATCAGCGTATTTCTGCAAACTACTCATGGCTGTTTTCGACAGCAGAAGAGTACTGCACACCTCTCCCTTATGGTGCAAAATTACGTTTTTTTTATTTTACTATGGTTTTGAGCATTTTTGCAACCTCTTCATTATGCATTAGTATTAAGTGCCCCCCCCCCCATATGAAAAACTGGATCTGCCCCTGAGTGATACCGGGTAGTGATTTATTCATGCATGTGCAACTTTTTTGCACTTCCCATGTTGATATCATAACACAGCCCCACCGAAGGCAGATTTATTGATTGTGAGCACATCAGCTATACTGGATATACAGCTATTTTGGAGATAAAGCTATGTATAATTACCCACACAACAAAGCATAACTAACACGCAAGAGGATCGTTGTGGTGCACAACATGATTCCAGCACAATGCTAGTTTTTCAATCCCCTCTGACTTGTAACATACCGGGTACTCGACATTCGTATTCCATGTATTCAAAGTAACTGAATCAATGTAAACTGTAACCAATAAATTTTACGTGTGAAGAGGCAACGAAGTTGAGGCGAGATCTCTTTTAAAATATTAAATCAAGCAGTGTTCTCCACAGGGTTTCTTAATGTAGGGTGGTACCCTTGAAATTCCAGGATTTCCCATTACTTTGCAAATTAAAATAGGGTCGAAGGTAGGGGTGTAATAGAAAACCACTGCAAAATTGGACTGTAAGGTAGGGTGGCTACTTCTATAATTCTAAGGTAGGGTGGTAAAATGCCAAGATAGGGTAGGACACTCTAACAAAAAGCCATGCGGAGAACACTGTCGAGAGCTGACCACAGAATACGGCATCATTAGCTCTATGGCAACATTGGGCGAATTTGACGTAAGCCGGAGGAAACTGCAGAAAACGTGTGTCAAAAAAGAGTCGCTGTCTCTATCACGAGTTTGACTCAGATTTACAGTCATCGTAACAATCATCGTGCACCTGCTGGTGATGTAAATATGGCGAGATGACACTCAGTGATAAGGAATTTCAATCAGGGTCTAATACTCGTTGCATTATAGCGGAATAGTTTTATCGATTGCCATTCCTCATTGTGCTGGGTATAGTTTAGTAGTGTCCAGGATAGTTAGGGTTAATTTGGTTATACCCAGGATGATATATCATCACCTCTTTTGGGCTGTTTTGGCCTATGTGTGTAGTTTTTTACTCACCAATGAACATAAGGGACAGGGTCAGGAAACTTGACCCTGTCATATGTAGAGCACCAAGAATGATTCCTGCCACAACGCAACATAATCCAATGATAGCCAATAGCACCAGGATCCATTTGAACTGAGTTGACAACGTAAGGCAAGCCGTGCAGCAGTTTTTATCACAAATCTCCTCAATGTCATCGTCCAGAACATAACGGTCATGAGAATGGCGGCCATCCCGCCTTCTGCCACCGCGAGCCTGCTGGCCAACACTCAATCTGCCACGGTCACGACTGTCAATACGCGACCGTGTTATCGTGTGTTCTGGCGACGTGTATGGAGGAAGTGTAGAATTTAAGATATCCGGAAGATCGGACACAGGCGCTGACACACCAGTCGGAAGATGGCGAGTCTGAATTGGTTCAGGACGGTCAGGATCACTGAATCCATGGTTGACGATCCCGGAAGAGCTTTGCTGGTTCATGTGACTTGAGTCGGATGAAGTGTTCCGTGGTTCAGAACCGTCATTAGCCCTCTCCGATCGCTGACTGTTGCCATCTGAAGACATAGTCGCCGTCGTCAGCTTTTGTAGAAATCTCTCAGGATTCTCACTGCCTCACGTCTGAAAAGAGAAAAGTGAACTTTTCCTGTAGAACAATTTAAACCAGAATTAGGGATAAAACTGCAGTTTACATAGGTTCCAAACGAAGTCAAACTTCAACTCATTTAATAAACAGAAATCAACACATCGGTGAATAAATTCATAATAAATTTGTTCCAACGATGGCATTCCAGTATTGATTCCAGTTGAGTTAGTTCTCCCAGGGTGCTTGGCCACTTGTACTGCGCCATCCGGCCACAGAATGAAATGTGCAAAGATGTGAAAAAAATCTGTTTTAAAATACAACTAAAATGAAAGGTGTGGGCATACATCACAGCTTTTAACACAATGAGTGGGCAATGATGCTGAAGTTCTGTTGGAGAAAACCAGCAAACACGGGGTCTCTGTGTACTCTGAATGAAGATGAAAGCAAGAGTAAGAGGTGACTGCTGATTCTCTCTAACAGCCTTGGCTCACAGCATGTGATCCTGGATAGAAAGAAACTCAATCATGAGTGAAGCTACAATCCAATTGTTGGGAATACTAATGATGGACATATGATGCAACTTTTAAAAACACACTAGAATCAAAGTTTGTTCAGTGTTTAAAATGCATAAAATGAGCTCCTTATCCAGTCAGTTACAGCGACAATTCACCACTGAATAAATAGGGGTGACTCCTCTCCCAAGCTACAATGACCAATCAAGCAGATAATATAACTCCTGCACAATGGGTCCACACTTCCATCTCCGTAATCAACCCTAATTTGTGTTTAAATAACTGTGACAGCTCAAAAATCAGCAAAGTATCCAAGACGTAATTGATCAGGAAGCGGTCCACCAGACTCAGTGAAAGAGTTCTGTTGGTATCAATGACAGGGTGTGTAAAAAACTACGACAAAGGAAGCAAAAAACATACCGATACACAAGTTTTAATTTTGAATATAAAAATCTCTCAGGCTTTGAAGAACTTGCAGTTTAGTCAGCTGGGAAGAGCAGGCAGGCATACCAAAGGTCCCTCAGAAGAATGCCCGAAAGTGATGCACAACCTCACTTCAAAGATCTTAAATCATAGTTCTGGTTGTATAGATAACACTATATAAGAGATGATAACACTAACAGAGAAAAACAGAGAGTCATTCTATCAAGCATTATGTAACTTGGTATTTACACTCAAGTGGGTTACTGAAGATCTATGTCAACACAATGGTCACCATCCCAAGAGGACAAAGAAACAATTGCCCATGTTCACCCACAGGAAATCCCCATCATTCACAGACACAGCTGGATATAAGGATCTCCCAGTATCTTAGAATGGATAACAACCAAGGATAAAGACTTGTGTTCAGCCAGGAAGTCCTTCACCAAAGGAAAAGATTACTGGGTACAGAATACAAGGATCTCAAAGTTTAACTGACCAAAGATCAAATCAAGTTAAGAATCTTTATATGCAACTGACCAAAAATCAAATCAAGTAAGAATCTTTCTGCATGATTTATCAATGAAGTATTGACAGGAACCTCCTGGTGTGTGAGGTAAAGCAGGACTGAAATGGAAAATCATCTAAACGAATCAAAAGACAAGAGGAAATGAACAATCATGGACCTAATCATTTACCATTGTCCCTAACTAATTTTGGCTTCCAAGTGGCTGAATATGGGTCCTCACCACCATCATTTGAGATGCAATTTTAGACATCTTGTCAGAATTGATGAAAGGGGTCTGTAGTTGACACAGATTCTTGACAATAAAATTCATTTCACCCCCATCCCACATAATCTTTGTCTTTCTTGATGCAGGCACAGTCAATTTACAAATCATTACACAATTTCCATAATCACTGATCTTTCTAAATAAATCATCATTGGTGTGACCAGCATTTTGATGTCCATTTTAATATTTCGTACATAATAGGCCTACCGGGTATATCAAACATGGGTGCTTGGTATTTATTGTAGGATTTAATTGTAAAACCAGCATGAGGGCAGACCAACTTGTGTTTTCTTCTTCTCATTTTGGTCTAATTGAGCTGCCCCAAATTGCTGTGACCTTCTCCCCTTATTAAAATATGTTCATATCAAGTATATTTTGACAACATCAAAATATGATTATAAATCCATTTATCAAACATAACATAAGGGCTTGTGAATATCATATGTCCTTGCTATATTTACTCATGAAATAAGCCCCCAAGGAAGCATTGCGATTTGTGAAAGGATTACTGTCCACATGTACAATCACCACATAGGCATATACATTCCAATGAAATGGTCCATGGACCATGTGCTCACTGGGTTGGACATAATAGTCTAATGACAGAGGGAGGTACATATCAGTTACGAGGAATCTGGGTACGACGACGACGACGACGACGACGACGGACGACGACGGACGACGGACGACACACCATGGGAGAAGCTCACCTCACAGAGGTGAGCTAAAAATGCATAAAATGACCTCCTTATCCAGTCAGTTACAGCGACAATTCACCACTGAATAAATAGGGGTGACTCCTCTCCCAAGCTACAATGACCAATCAAGCAGATAATAACTCCTGCACAATGGGTCCACACTTCCATCTCCATAATCAACCCTAATTTGTGTTTCAATAACTGTGACAGCTCAAAAATCAGCAAAGTATCCAAGACGTAATTGTTCGGGAAGCGGTCCACCAGACTCAGTGAAAGAGTTCTGTTGGTATCAATGACAGGGTGTGTAAAAAACTACGACAAAGGAAGCAAAAAACATACCGATACACAAGTTTTAATTTTGAATATAAAAATCCCTCAGGCTTTGAAGAACTTGCAGTTTAGTCAGCTGGGAAGAGCAGGCAGGCATACCAAAGGTCCCTCTCAGAAGAATGCCCGAAAGTGATGCACAACCTCACTTTAAAGATCTTAAATCATAGTTCTGGTTGTATAGATAACACTATATAAGAGATGATAACACTAACAGAGAAAAACAGAGAGTCATTCTATCAAGCATTATGTAACTTGGTATTTACACTCAAGTGGGTTACTGAAGATCTATGTCAACACAATGGTCACCATCCCAAGAGGACAAAGAAACAATTGCCCATGTTCACCCACAGGAAATCCCCATCATTCACAGACACAGCTGGATATAAGGATCTCCCAGTATCTTAGAATGGATAACAACCAAGGATAAAGACTTGTGTTCAGCCAGGAAGTCCTTCACCAAAGGAAAAGATTACTGGGTACAGAATACTAGATCTCAAAGTTTAACTGACCAAAGATCAAATCAAGTTAAGAATCTTTATGCAACTGACCAAAAATCTAATCAAGTTAAGAATCTTTCTGCATGATTTATCAATGAAGTATTGACAGGAACCTCCTGGTGTGTGAGGTAAAGCAGGACTGAAATGGAAAATCATCTAAACGAATCAAAAGACAAGAGGAAATGAACAATCATGGACCTAATCATTTACCATTGTCCCTAACTAATTTTGGCTTCCAAGCGGCTGAATATGGGTACTCACCACCATCATTTGATAGGCAATTTTAGACATTTTGTCAGAATTGATGAAAGGGGTCTGTAGTTGACATAGATTCTTGACAATAAAATTCATTTCACCCCCATCCCACATAATCTTTGTCTTTCTTGATGCAGGCATTGTCAATTTGCAAATCATTACACAATTTCCATAATCACTGATCTTTCTAAATAAATCATCATTGGTGTGACCACCATTTTGATGTCCATTTTAATATTTCGTACAAAATACCGGGTATATCAAACATGGGTGCTTGCAGCTTGGTATTTATTGTAGGATTTAATTGTAAAACCAGCATGAGGGCAGACCAACTTGTCTTTTCTTCTCATTTTGGTCTAATTGAGCTGCCCCAAATTGGTGTGACCTTCTCCCCATGTTAAAATATGTTCATATCAAGTATATTTTGACAACATCAAAATATGATCATAAATCCATTTACCAAACATAACATAAGGGCTTGTGAATATCATGGAATATCAGGCTCATAGGTGTCCTTGCTATATTTACTCATGAAATAAGCCCCCAAGGAAGCATTGTGATTTGTGAAAGGATTAGGCCTACTGTCCACATGTACAATCACCACATAGGCCTACATTCCAAAAAGCTGCAACTGAATGCGTAGACGAACAGAATAAAGCTCTTATTTTAAAATCAACCACACGTCTCTTGAAAAACCTTTCCGACTGCACTCAAAGGCTGCTCATTTACCACTTGTTTTAAATTGGTAGGGAAGAGAAGACATCTGAGACATGCTGTAAAACAGACCAACACTCACCTGATGTAGAAGATAAACCAACCAGCTCATGCAGGTACGTACTGTACAATCAAAATCAGATGTGAATACCACAATGAACAATGTAACCAGGCAGGTTGTCAGACCAAATCAAACAGGGATAACTGGTTGATGGCCTACAGAATACTGATAGTTGATAAGCCTAAATTAGGTTTGAGGACTCACAATGTAAACACAAAAACTTCAGAATACCCACCCCATAGCTCCCCATCAATTTTATATTAACATTGCTTGTGGGGAGGCCTTCTGAAAAGACATTACATTATCAAAAGAAACTGGGTCACCAGTGCCAAGACCAGATCATGGGACATAAAATTCATACTATTCATCTTATTGCTTTGAGCAATATCGCCAGACTGACAACAAAAAATACAGAAATACATGTAAGTTGTTTTGAAAATGATATGTACATAAAATGACACATACAAAACCAAAATACCGGTAGTGCTGACAGCGCTAACATGGCTGAGTACACGGTTCGTTTGAGATTACGGCTCAGCCTGGGACTCGCTTCTTTTGTCTTCATGTCTTTTGAATTCATTTTTTCTCTTGTCTGGTAGGAATCTATGGCAGCTGTGTGCCAGTCACCAGGATTATTTGAATAGAATTGTTTCGCAAATTGAAAATCGACACAAATTGGAACGAGCTTCAGGACCTAGGGGCCGTATGCACCAACGAAGATTATTTTGTGAACTCAGGTGATGAGACACAACTTTTCAATTGTTCAGGTTTGCCAGGGCTTTGATGTGACAATGGAAAAGTTGTGGCTCAACCTGAGTTCAAGAAAATCTTTGTTGGTGCATACAGCCCATAGCATCCATTTAGACATTTTTAGAAAAATCTCACCATGTATGGATGGCATCAGCATTTTTCACTGATTCTGGAGTGGGGAATGAAATTTTCTCAAATTGACATGAGTAAAAGGAACAAGTATACTGGTAAATAAATGATATCAGATCCAAGGCCTAACCATGACCTTTGTACCGGTACTTGACACTGCGCTATCACCTACCCCCAAATGACAATATACTCTGTTTTCCAATAAAGAGGCCATGCTACAACCAATCACGTTGAAGTAGGCCTATCAACCCTGAAACTATTCATGTCAAGTACATGCACAATATCCTAGTAGCCTATCATATCAATATGAAATGGAAATAGGGTCTCTAAGGTGAAAGACATTGCTTCCTACCAGATTCGAACCCACGGACCCTCGCATGAGGCATCAATCACCAGCACTAAGGGGCAGCACGCCTTAACCACTAGGCCAAATCCCCATCCAGTATCATATCAGTGCTTAATTGAGTTTGACACTGTCACGTTTTGTGTCAAATAAAACATTTTCAATTGACCTGGCTGAGTCTAATGTTGATGACCCTTCTTTCCTGACAGGGAACTCTGTATAGGGCTTCTTTGTTGACAATCTATCATCAGGCGACAGAACAGGGAGGTCAAGGCTTTTGCCTTATGACCTTATGAAGTCCCTGCAGATTTAGGCCTACATCCTCATCAGATTCAAGCTGGAGGAAGACAAATGATAAATAGGTGCATCACTAGCGTCTCAAATATAAACATGAATTGGCGAAAGTTATTGGACTGAATACTAGGCCTAGAGGCGTAGGCCTAATGCAGGTTCAGTGGTAACCCACCCGGCCATGGTCGGGGATACACTGATCGGTGTTCTCCGTGTGGCCTTTTTAGTTTTGTTGTGTGGCCCACCCAACTCTACCTTGGCATTTTACCACCCTACCTTGCAGCCCAATTTTGTTGGCCTAATGGTTTTCTATTTCACCCCTACCTTAAATTGGTGACCACCCTATCTTAATCTGCAAAGTAATGGGAAAGGCCGGGGCTATTCGTACCGTGACGGTGCAAATAACACCAAACCAGATCTTATTCGTACCGTGACGGTGTGAATAGTGCGCCGCCGGTTCTTATTCGTACCGTGACGGTGTGAATAGTGCAGGAACAGCTCTTATTTACACCGTCACTGTGGGAATAGTGTGTGGCGAATGATTATTCGTACCGTGACGGTGATGTATAATTTCTGCACCGTATTAACTCGGACAGTGCGACTGTGGGCAGCAGATCTAAAATGATATTTTAGCCTGGGCAATTTTTTTCCTGACGGGGTCCAGTGACCCCATCTTTCACAGTTAATGATGAAATGTTGGCCTCTGCTGTCTGGTGATAAAATATTTTTCATAGGCCAAGGCCCTAATTTTTTTTCAAAAAAATTTGGCTCAAGAATTACGCAGTTCCCCGTTTTTCGAGACAGTCACACGGATCGATATCGATAAAAAGACGAAAGAAGAATAAAAGGTACGGTGGCCCATAGAGCTCATTGATGAAAAATATTTACATTTGCAATTTTTTTTCAATTCGATAATTTTTTCTTGGGGGTTTGTAAAATTTATGACTGCAGATTTACATCCTCATCAGATTCAAGCTGGAGGAAGACAAATGATAAATAGGCGCATCACCAGCGTCTCAAATATAAACATGAATTGGCAAAAGTTATTGGACTGAATACTAGGCCTAGAGGGGTAATGCAGGTTCAGTGGTAACCCCCCGGCCATGGTCGGGAATACACTGATCAGTGTTCTCCGCGTGGCCTTTTGTTGTGTGGCCCACCAAACTCTACCTTGGCATTTTACCAACCTTGGCTTAGGCCTAAGTCATGAAGTAGCCACCCTACCTTGCAGCCCAATTTTGTAGGCCTATATGGTTTTCTATTTCACCCCTACCTTAAATTGGTGACCACCCTATCTTAATCTGCAAAGTAATGGGAAATCCTGGAATTTCAAGGTACCACCCTAGCCTACTTACGAAATCCTGTGGAGAACACTGTATTGCATTCATATGCAATGCACTGCACTGCCACTGGCGGTGCATAGCCTAACTTGTCAAGATCGACTTTGACGACTCGAAACGATGCACTTCCACAGCAAAATGCGACGGTAGAAACACTAAGTAAAATATCAGTTCCATAAGAAATGATCAAATCTTACCTGTCACCAAGTTCATAATGAGATCAGCAGTTGCATGACCAGGATAACACTACATTTGTTGTGCCAATGTGACATGTGTCACTGTTTTCTTTTCTTCCCGTCAACAAAGCATCACTTTCTCTTCCGCTTCCGGCAGCAGGTGCGCGTGCGCGTTCAAGATGGCGACGACGACCGTGTAGAAGGAAAAATGTTAAAATTTTCAACAAAATTTGTCGATTTTGAACCATATCCGGTGAAAAATATCAAATTATAATTGTTTCTGTATTTTCATTTTATATGTAAGGGTTCGTTGCAGTGAGATTTGTAGACGGTTTGCCCATTTAGATGTTACTTTTTGGGCAAAGAAAGTCCAACCCTGAACATGCTGCTGAATCCGCGCATCTTATCTGCTTATCTTCTCAGATTGATGCTGCACTGCCACAGCATATGCATGCATGCATTGCATGCACTCACTGACATGCACTCTGTGGGGTCCTCTGTGGTGTGCGTGCAGTGCTGTGCCATGGATGGTTTGGGCCAGCTGGCTAGGCCTAGTACTTGAACATTCTAACTGATAGTTTGGTGTTTTGTAGCCTATTGACCCAAAAATTCCAAAAAATCCAGGCCTTTTTTCATCACCACACCGCAGACATACAAAATAGGATAGTCATAGGGTAGTGCGAAACGACTCTCCCGGGTTTAAACAAAATCGAGGTTGTGTACAAATGCACTACGACTTCGAGGGTGCTGTACAAAGTGGGTTTGTTTACACCCGGGAGCTCGTTTCGCACTATGTCCATCTCACTGACACTAGCTAGCTGTAGCCTGTAGCTACTGTATCTCGGCCTAATTAATCTGCTTTTTCATTGACCTTCCACCAGTTTTAACAGCCGCAAAAGGACAACTTATTAGTGGTGTATAGTCTGTGAATGTGATGTTGTATCTTTCAGAGAGATGGCTGAGAAAGAGATTGGCAAGCTTCTGGATGTGGTGGATTCTACCAACCATCAACGGTTACAGCTGACTGAGCTCCTACAGAGTTTACAAGAAGCCAAATCACAGGTAGGGAAATGTCCTTCATCAATACAAGCATTTGGGGGGGGGGGAGATGCATATGCTTGGAAAAAAGAGAGGAGAGTGCTGTTGTAAAGGTTACTTAGTGTTACTGAAGTAATATACAGTCGTTACCTCTCACTCTATCCTCTGCATGGAGTTCAGTGTGATGGCAACAAGCAGTTTCATTATATTTGCAGGTTACTAACAGTGCATTGTCATCAAAACAACTCTTAGAGAAGCATTTCCGTGAGTTGAGGAACGGTATTTGTGAAGCCCTGGATGATCGGCTTGATGAGCTGGTTTCGGAGGTCAACACGATTGAGAATTCATCCTTGCAGCCGTTGGTTGAATGTGAAGAATTAGTCCAGAAGAATTTGCAAATTGCTGCCGATATAATGGATGAAGGTAGGAGTCCAAAGCCATGGTTTTCTATCTTTCTTTGATATTCCTCATTTTCATATCAAATATACAGATCATTCGTCAACTGCGGAATAGTTGATTTTGAAGGGCGATGAAGACTGGCACACAGAGTGACTCTTGATGCTGGTGAAAGCTGTGTATATCAATCTGATATTCCTTCTCCCTTTCTGCTCCTTTCATACAGCAAAAACGATTCTCATGAAGAAACCAGAGGAAAATATTGAAAATGTTCAGAAGTTCAACGCAAAAGTAGATACGATTGCTCCATCAAGGTAAATACATGTGTAAACCTTATTTCTACATTCAAAGGCTTGGGTCCAAGTTCGAGAATCTAATAGAAACTGGTTTCTTCATCAGTGTGGAGATTTTGCACAATAATATCTATGTTTTGTGTGGAGATTTTGCACAATAATATCTATGTTTTGTGTCCTAAAGAGAGAATTCTTGCTAAAAGAAAATGGTCAGTTAGTCTCCAATGATGAGAGTTCATGGCAAGAATGAATCTGAAATGGAGAATCTGCCAATTGGCAACCTTGAAAGTGCTGCGAAGTACTCATAGTCCTGCCAAGTATACATCTAACTGATCTATAATGTACTAATTGCATTTTTTATTCATCCAGTCTGCCTGAAGTCCCTTGTCTTTCAACTGTTGCCTGCATAAGTGCCGACCTGCCAAGCCATGTGCTGTCCGATGCTGTACAGAGTATATCTCAGCATGGAATTGTCATAGCAAAACCTCCTGTCCATATAGATAATGTGGAAGAGAGGCCTGGTGCTCTGTTACTGAGTTGGGCAGAGGTGAGCGACAGCAAATACAGTGAGGACTTTCAATTTCACCCCTGCCTTCTGGTTTTTGGTGGTGCTAAGTACAGAGACTAAGAGAGCACTAAAATAAGCACTAGAAATTTGTGTGTTTTGTGAATTGTCATGTTAGTGTTCTTCTCTTTCAGATCGATGAAGACCTAGATGTGTGTGAATACTTGTTGCAGTATGGAGCTGGTGATCTTACTGCTACTGAAAACAACAATGGCAATTACTGTGATGTCTACCAAGGACCCAATACATCATTCATCGTGAGGAATCTCAAACCAAACCGGCCATATACATTCAGGGTTTCATGTCGTGGGGAAAATCAAGGCAGGTGGAGTCCTTGGAGCAAAAGTGTTGTGGCTTCAACCAGTCTACATCATCATGGTGAGTTACCAGGAGTCCATTGGACTGCATGTCTTTTCTAGGGCAACATCAAGTTACAGAGTTTGTAAATGTACCAGTCCGAGTAATATGCTGTACATTCGAAAATTTATATTTTGCTTACATTTGAGTCATATTGTTGACATATTTTTTCAGAGTGGGAAAATCCCAGTGATAAGGCTACTATACAACTGTTGATAATATGTTTGGCACCAAAGAAACACCATGCTGTCCGCTAGTCCTGTATTCCAAAGATGATACCTATATCTGTGGTCATCAAATTTGCTTCAAGATCGTTGATGTTGGGGTGCCAGACCCTGATGACGCTATTGGATTATGCATTTCTAAAACAGAGAGAGAGCTTTTGGGTGGTCCCGGTGTGCTGTGTGTGTCTATGCTTGGTAAGAATTATTGAGGATTTTCTGCAAATGATGATTGATTTATTCTTCAACTCTTTCTCCTGAGCATAATTTGAAGAAAAAGTTTCCTGATTATGTCATTTTCACTGATTATGTCATTTTCACTAATCCATGGATCCATTGGTTTTCAGGTAAAGTCCGTGTTGATGGCCAAGAGATTGTGAATCAACTGCCAGCGTTAGTACAAGGTTCAATACTAACCATTCAGACTGAACTGTTGAATATGTACAAAGTGCGCGTCACAATTGAAACTGGGGATCGAGAAATCACTGTGGATTGGAAGCTTAAAGACGTTGAAAGTCCAATGATGGACTCCGTTGGAAATCCATTCACTTTTGGTGGAATGATGAATGAGAATGTAGAACCACCTAAATTGTATTTTGCGATGTGCTTTATAAATGAAGGCTGGAAAGTGTCCGTGGAGTAGTAGCATGATTTGCTGTTCAATATTTATTATATGCCATATCTATAAACGGTTTAAGGTATCTGTACCTTGAGATATTTGTCAACCCAAGAAATGTAGACTGAGAGAATTTCTCTCAGGGGGATGTCATGGATTGTGAGTGACATATTTTTAGTAAAGTCAGAATGACACATGACGTTGAACCATTCATTGTTTTCATCATCACAGTGCATGTGCAGTTGTTTTTTAACCCGATCGATGGTTTTGTTTTTCACTTCGCATTTCAGTTTGGCCGATATATGTTTCTGGAAAAGTTGTCATGAAATATTGATATTTGGGAATTACATGATGAAAATCTGTGTAAGTGTGACATAGAGAATTTAGAGTGGTCAGATGTCATCATACACCACCTGTAGACAGACCACTTGGTGCTTGACCACTTATTACGCAGTTCATCCAGAGATCTGTATTCATCTAGTTGATGGAAATGAGTGACTGAAGTACTTTTCTATGCAGAAGTATTCAATACTTCGAATCATTTGTACAACCATATTACTCATCATTATGCACTGGAGTTGTAGTATGTGTATGCAAGAGATTTACAACTAAAAGTCATTTACAGGTATAAAAATCTCAACTTTTATATGTTCTTGCTAATCAGGATACCGTATGTTATGATATAAACACCCTAGCACATGTAGTTATAATCCTTCCCAAGTTTTCGGATTTCTGGGAAATATAGACTTATAGAACCTTTATTTGTCAATATTTTTATTACGGCTTGACTCTAAATTTCCCTGACTTTAAATGGGATCCGAATTAAAAACTTTTCTTTGCATCAAACAAGAATAACTCCTGCCAAACATGAATTATTTGTAAGCAAATATTGTGTCAATTTTTTAAAGCCTTGATGGCTACATTGTCATTGAATTGGACATCAAACATCTCTTGCCTTAGTGACACCTGCTGAAGATATGTCCATCAAAGTAATACACTTGACATTTTTGTTGCTGTGCTTGATAATAATGAGTACCTAGCAATTGGCTCTTTTGACTGTTGGAAATGTGGTTCTGATTTCATGCAATCGGAAATGACGATAAAGTACCGGTATATGAATGTGTGCTCTAGTTGTCTGGTTACTTGCATAGTAGCCTACCTCTGTTTTCAAAAATTCATAAGTACTCACCTGTGAATTTTTGCTGTTATGTGAATTAAGGTGCTAGTGTAATGTGATAGTACGTTGCGTCAGGAAAACTCAAACCAGGTGTCCGACTGTTACTGCCAGGTACAGGTATTTGACTGACGTCTGTGTTAGTCAAACTTTGGATACCTGAGAAGGTGCAAGACATCGAAGTCCCTACTGAATAGTGCATTTTCAATTGTTAAGTGATCTGAAAACGTCTTTCTGCTTTAAAGTCTTCTGAAAGATCAGCACAGACGGTGTTAAGTTATAGCTATTGTATATTGCTGTGTATGTCATGTAGATAAATATAAGATGATTCTATTCTCAGTGCTATTGATATCACTGTTTGTCTTCATTAAAGTCATTGGAAATATTTTGAACTGATCCATTTTCTTTGATCAACAAAGTGCGAGATAAGGGATTGCTTGGTAGCCTAAGCAGCCAGTTAATTCACTCTTTTGGGTAAAAATCATCAAACATCCTATTTCCACTTACGGTATTCTGCATTGTATCATCTGTGGGACACTCACTTTGACAGCATGCCTATTGTTCTCACCCCCTGTGTCAACAACTGTTTTAGATGAATTTGGTTCTCCACATGGATCTTGTGAATGTGAGTGTAGACAATATGTTACAAGACACAATCATTTTGAATGCTCAGAAATGGTCGAGTTCTAATCTTACCATGAATACATAACATCATTTTGAATTTCCTTGTCCCTTGTCCCCAGCCGAGGACTGCCTTACTGAGCTAGTCATCAGGCATCTTCCAATATGGTGTGTAGCTGGTTTGTGGATGGATGGCACTACACATATTGTGAGAACTGTACCCTGTCTTACAGAATTATTCAGGTCAATAAGGTTATAATAAAGTCCACTTGTTTGCAAGCTGTATTGTTCAGTGTTAGTATTTTCTGCTATTTCCATGTCGTTCAATCAACACGATGGATATGATATGAAGAAGACGGATCAAAATATGGAAAAAAACAAAATCTGTTTAATTTCTTGATCCACATACATAAAATCACATACCAGTACATGTAAAACCAAGAAGGAAATGGATAGTTTTTGGATTGGTATCTCACATTCTCCGATCTGAATATTTCAAGTGGATACCTTAAGTCTCTCAGCTCTGAGTTGATCTGAAGTTTAGACATCATTGGGTCCCCCTTCCTCACTCAGCAAGACCAGACTGGAGGCAATAGACTGAAACCTCTTATAAAAGACACAATTCTATCAATTACTGCCAAGACTGGGTTTACCTTGACACAACCAGTGATCCATTTTGGGGACTTCAACTGAACACACAGATGAATTTGGTGAGTTTTGTTTTACACATTCTGTCCAACTGCCAAACATGAATGTTCACTGAAGCTGAATCCTTCAAGGACATCCGAACAAATCCAAGTCTTTCTTCATGTTTTCTGTTTATCCTGAACATCCTCGACACCCACAGTGAACACATTCTACAATTTTACCCTGAAAGTGAAAGAAAAATGATATACATGTACACATGTTCTTCACTGTCTCAGTTTATGGTTCATACATGAATGCGAGAGATGACCATTTCAATATCATACAACTTTCATTTTACTTCATCACGTATTGCATGAAATGCCAATTATTCAAGAAGTATAAGGATGACATAGAACAGGAAAAAAGCTCTGTGGTAGAGGCAACGGCAAAGGCATTCTTGTTTTCAGATAACAGTATGATGATTTCAGTTATTCATGTAATGTCATCATATTACAAGTAGAAAGTCAGAAGTGGCAAGCTTCATACATGTACCAGTACTTAAATTGAAACAGCATTGAGGAAAACCAACTTGACCTTCACTTTGGCAGATGCTTACCTCTTCTAATTTTGACTTAGGAACTCGGCAAATACAGTTAGTGCCAAAGTTCGTGTCCCTTGCCTGAATACATCGTAAACAACACAAATTTTCATATCCTTGCTTCTTCCACTTGGCAATCAGGTT
This sequence comes from Notospermus geniculatus, assembly GCA_002633025.1. Classification (NCBI taxonomy): domain Eukaryota; kingdom Metazoa; phylum Nemertea; class Pilidiophora; order Heteronemertea; family Lineidae; genus Notospermus; species Notospermus geniculatus. The sequence goes on along the minus strand of NMRB01000112.1, from coordinate 470,411 downwards.
CTTGTCAGCAATGCTCTCTTTGAGGCAGTATTCGTACAACTCTGAAACAAAATTTAGTTGAAAGAAATACAATGTATAGAGAAATATCATGACAGCCGATTCCTTTCCAGAAAGCTGCTCTATGGTGTGCAAAAAAGGATTCAAGAATGTGGTGGAAATAGAAAATTTATTTGAGATGAATGACACCAATCAATATAGGCCTACATCAAGTGCACAACCACGAGCATTTTATCAGCAATGGAGTTACCCACTCAGCGATTTGCCAAAAGCTATTTGGTAAACTTGGTAAATGAACGATGATTTTGCTAGCAACTGATCAAGGTACTTAGCTTCAAACTTGAATTAATACTGGCAAAAATTGATAAAGCCATACCTCGACTGATCGCACGGCGTCGGTAGAATAAATCATATATATAGCGAGACTTCTGGTGATGTATCTTAAAAATTGGCCACAGGGCTTCCACTTTTCTTTTTCCTTCATGGGGGTCTGTTTCAGCTGCAAAAGTGAAGTGCAAAGAGAGATTCAAGAATGGTAGGCCTATACGCCTATACACCCTCTACGGTAGTCTACGGTGCTATTTATTTATAAGTATAGGTACTAGCGGTCGTACTAAAAGCCGACAACCCCGTCAATCGCCGACAACCGTCGTCAACCGCCGACAACCTCAATAAAACCGCCGACAGCTGAGCTATTCTCACCTGTATTTCGGATCTTTACATATTCTACATGTTTTCTAACATAAACGAACTCAATTTGTCTATTTTATTCACAGATTGCCCCATAGTTTGTTAATGTTTTAGCGCCGACAACCCAACTCTGCACTAGTGGCGGTGGCCATTTTGAGCTGGCAGCAGATTCGTGGGTCGTTAGAAATGGTGGCGTAGTTCATCTGTCCCTACTGCAATGTTAATAAATGAATTTGTAGTTCGTTAGAAATGGTGGAATGCATTTGAAATGGCTATCATGGACAACTTTTGTATGTTTTATATTATTGTGTTTTAAATTATGTTTTATCTTGTCTTTGGGGCGGAACACTTCGATCAGACTTCGTTCAGAGTCTGTGGCAGACTCCGCCGGTCTCTCACTTTGACGCACGATCCCAGTCCGTGTTTTAGACCGACGCCCATCATGCCACAGACATCTCAAGATGGCCGCCGCCAGTACAGTGCAGAGTTGGGTTGTCGGCGCTAAAACATTAACAAACTTTGGGGCAATCTGTGAATAAAAGTAGATAAATTGAGTTCATTTATGTTAGAAAACATGTAGAATATGTAAAGATCTGAAATATAAGCGCGAATAACTTGGTTGTCGGCGGTTTTATTGGGGTTGTCGGCGGTTGACGACGGTTGTCGGCGATTGACGGCGGTTGTCAGCTTTTAGTACGACCCATGCAAATATTGGTGTTCCTGGTTATAGAAAAGCAAGAAACCAGTTCAGTTGGGCTGGCTATGCATGGCATAGTAGCCTAGCCTAGCCCATGCATTGCATGATTGCATTGCAGTGCACAGTGCATAGTGAGAATGGGAAGGAGTCCATGATCATCTAGTCTATTATTGGCATACCTTCTCTCATTTTCTGATCTAATTCATCCAACGTGGGTTCGATGAGTTCCCAGCCGTCCGGAGGAGGCTTTTTACTCCTTTTTACTTTTGGCATACTGATGAAATTACGACTTTTATACGCAGACCTCACAGCTGTGCAGGATTTTTGTTCTGTTGTTTCGTTGTTCAGAAGTACGCACCAGCTACATATCCACCGCCACTTGCCCTTCCTCTTGTCTCTTCCACTAGCCCCCTCACCCCCAAGGATGAAGGGGTAAACGAGAGGAGGAAAGGGAGCGATGAAGGGGAGGGGGGAGGAGGTATCATGGTATGGGCTCTGGGGATTATCTGAACATAGGGGTGAGGAAGTGAGGTTGTGAGGAGGCTAATATTGTGTCATCTGACCTAGGGGTATATATGTAGCAAGTTTCAGATCAATAGCTCCAGCGGTTACGAAACGTGCCCTGCTAACGGACGACGACGGACGCAGACCCACGACAGGAGCTCACCCCAGGTGAGCTAAATATCATGACAGCCGATTCCTTTCCAGAAAGCTGCTCTGTGGTGTGCGAAAAAGGATTCAAAAATGTGGTGGAAATGGAAAATTTATTTGAGATGAATGACACCAATCAATATAGGCCTACATCAAGTGCACAACCACGAGCATTTTATCAGCAATGGAGTTACCCACTCAGCGATTTGCCAAAAGCTATTTGGTGAACTTGGTAAATGAACGATGATTTTGCTAGCAACTGATCAAGGTACTTAGCTTCAAACTTGAATTAATACTGGCAAAAATTGATAAAGCCATACCTCGACTGATCGCACGGCGTCGGTAGAATAAATCATATATATAGCGAGACTTCTGGTGATGTATCTTAAAAATAGGCCACAGGGCTTCCACTTTTCTTTTTCCTTCATGGGGGTCTGTTTCAGCTGCAAAAGTGAAGTGCAAAGAGAGATTGAAGAATGGTAGGTCTATACGCCTACGCCCTCTACGGTGCTATAAGTATACTAGGTTAGGCCCAGTTGCGGCAATACTGAATGAATGAAGGTAAATAATACAAGTTTTTATTACAATGCAAATATTGGTGTTCCTGGTTATAGAAAAGCAAGAAACCAGTTGGTTACTTGTACCGCATTCGATTACTTCCTCGGGCCTTCCTCGGGCAAGCCCCGGCAGGACAAGCTGAGCGTGCGCACAACAGCCAGTAATCGAACGCTGTCGTGTTAGACGCGAGAAAAATGTGCTGTGATTGGCTGTCGCTGAATATCCGCCATGACACTTTGCTCGTGTCTACATGTAACACAACAGCGTTCGATTACTTTTGCACGCCGATATACCCTGATGTATGCGAGGGCTATGTGAATGTGCATCTCATGATCGGAAGTGACATCCTGCTTTGCATCCTGGGAAGGTTACACGAGAAGCCCACCTCGGCGAGTAGGGCTAGTCGCGCCTGGTCCGAGGAAGCCCCGATGACGCAGTTCCGGTGTAAACGAACGCTGTAGAGCCTGTTCCGAGCTAGCTCGTGGAAGTAAACGAATGCGGTATTTGTCTGGCTATGCATGGCATAGACTAGTAGCCTAGCCTAGCCCATGCATTGCATGATTGCATTGCAGTGCAGTGCATTGATAAGTGAGGATGGGAAGGAGTCCATCATCATGATCATCTAGTCTATTATTGGCATACCTTCTCTCATTTTCTGATCTAATTCATCCAACGTGGGTTCGATGAGTTCCCAGCCGTCTGGAGGAGGCTTTTTACTCCTTTTTACTTTTGGCATACTGATGAAATTACGACTTTTAATACGCAGACCTCACAGCGCTGTGCAATATTTTTGTTCTGTTGTTTCGTTGTTCAGAAGTACGCACCAGCTCCATATCCACCGCCACTTGCCCTTCCTCTTGTCTCTTCCACTAGCCCCTCACCCCCTAAGGATGAAGGGGTAAACGAGGCTGGGGAGAGGAGGAAAGGGTAATCCGGAGTCCAGCGTTCCAAATAAGGAATGTGCCACAGCCAATACCAAACCCTAGATGCGTAGCCCTCTAGGGGTTGGGAACCAAACTACTTCTAACGCGGTCACACGGGGAATCCCCTTGGGGAATCCCCTAGGCTTGCACTGTTAGTTTTAACATCAAAACTCATCGAAATTCATACTTCATCGTTTTTGGATGAAGCCAGGAAATGAAAGGGACCTGTCATTTGCACATATCAACAAACCCTGAAAGTTTCGTGGTGATGCATGACTTAGTTTTTGAGTAATTGCCCTGAAACCTCCAGATTGGATGGAGAGAGATCCAGAGAGAGATTCAGAGATCCAGAGAATTCCAGTAAAACCAAGGAAGACCGCCACACCATTGGTGTGTGGCGGTCTTAATTACAGTTGTTTTCACAAGTTCATGATTTATCTTAATAAAGGATTTGCTAATACAGCAAAAATATAATTCAATTTTATCCAAATTCCAAAAAATTTGTATCAGCGGATCCGTGAGCCAAACAATCAAATAATAGGAGCCGTCAGCTGCATTTATTCCCAAAAGATGGCAGCAATCTTCTAGCGGACCAATACAAAAGAAAATTCTCTTGATTGGCTCAATCAACCATGAACATGATGAATGGCTCCGCCCTAAGGCGTCGAATTATTCGACAGTAGTGACACCTATTGGTCAACTGACTGACATGCAGTATCATAATCAAAATCTCAATAAACTGATCTTGAAGACAAAGCTATGATTGTACAGGCAACATATGGTCTGTTACTGAGTATACCATACATGTATGTCATATTTTATAATAATAATATTTGATGGACATTCCATCAAACAGTTGTCAAAATTGTATCTTGTTAGATAACTAGCACCATTCATCCAGAAAAGCTGGCTAATTCTCATCAGAATGCTTGGAATCCAGGAAAACCAGCAAAGGCCTCCGACGCTGAAAACAAAACAAAATGCAGATTCAATGCCAAAAATGTATCTATGTGACTTCAGTCCTCTCTTATCAACACTTGTGCATGTGTACATGTAATGTCACGCTCAGAGGAGATGTAGACATACAATCCAATATTTGCCTGTTCTTTCAGCGACTGATTCGAAGGTAAATGCTGGGTCTTGCACTACGTACCTAGAATGCTCTCCGGCACAGAGCATACATGGGGTGACTTGATGAGTTTGGAGCGGTACAACCAATCAGGAGGTCCCCAACTTGACCACTGAAGATAAGAAATCAAAAGATTTTAGAAAGGTTTAACATGATAGTTCAACTGAGATAGACATGGATAAGGAATTACTTTAGTGTTTGGACCAATAGGAGCTTATTTGATGGTTTTAGGATTTTACTATATACCGGTATATCGTAAGGTGCCCTTGAGCACTTTTGTGATAATGGCACCTAGGCCTAAATATTTGGTAATAATAATAATAAATCAAGTAGAAATATATGCAGATATGCATTAGATTAATCACCTCCACATTGTCCTTAGGGTAAAGGCAGAGAAGTGGAAGGACAAGAGATTTCTTTCCCATTCCAGTTATTGAAATATCCACCTTCAGATTGTGCGAACACTGAAATGAAGAGACCAAGCATTCTTTTTTTCTACCTCTGATAAAGATTCAATTGAAGGAATGTCCCTATTGGAAATGTCAGCTGACAGATACATCTTGGGAAGCTGGGGGGGGGGGGTTCAACACTTGTGCATGTGTACATGTAATGTCACGCTCAGAGGAGATGTAGACATACAATCCAATATTTGCCTGTTCTTTCAGCGACTGATTCAAAGGTAAATGCTGGGTCTTGCACTACGTACCTAGAATGCTCTCCGGCACAGAGCATACATGGGGTGACTTGATGAGTTTGGAGCGGTACAACCATTCAGGAGGTCCCCAACTTGACCACTGAAGATAAGAAATCAAAAGATTTTAGAAAGGTTTAACATGATAGTTCAACTGAGATAGACATGGATAAGGAATTACTTCAGTGTTTGGACCAATTGGAGCTTATTTGATGGTTTTAGGATTTTATTATATATATCGTAAGGTGCCCTTGAGCACTTTTATGATAACGGCACCTAGGGCTAAATATTTGGTAATAATAATAATAAATCAAGTAGAAATATATGCAGATATGCATTAGATTAATCACCTCCACATTGTCCTTAGGGTAAAGGCAGCGAAGTGGAAGGACAAGAGATTTCTTTCCCATTCCAGTTATTGAAATATCCACCTTCAGATTGTGCGAACACTGAAATGAAGAGACCAAGCATTCTTTTTTTCTACCTCTGATAAAGATTCAATTGAAGGAATGTCCCTATTGGAAATGTCAGCTGACAGATACACCTTGGGAAGCTGGGAGGGGGGAGTAGTGCAGATCTCAGGACAACAAATTTCTGTACTACTGTTAACGTACATTGTACCGGTATGTCATTTTAATTGGCATGAATACAAGTCAAAGCAGTGATGGTGCATGCCAGTGTTCCTCCTACACCCATGGCATATACATACCTGAATGTATTGGCCATGTGTAGTTGGTATCACAGATTCGCTAGCTTGTGCCAGAGGAATGAAGAAGGTGAAACCACTAAAGTGAAGTGAAAATGAAGATACAAGTACTGGTATAGAAAATAAAATAACTACATGTACACGTATTGCCAGGCCAGTGCTATGTGGAGTGCCTCCAGTCTTGAGAATAATGGTGGATGGTGGTTAACTAGATATGGCTTAAAGCTAGGTACTGTTGATTATTTCTGAAATGTTTCTTGATGCTTTCCGACAAAAGCAACCAAAATATTCATGCTGTACATAGTGTACCGGTAATGAACTTTCACACAAACCTTTCTAGAATCTCATTATCTGCAAATGTCAGTTCTCTGCTAAGGATGCATTTGTCTGGCTGCGACAGTGGTGTTCCAGACTCCTCAGATGGTAACTGCTTAAACTGTGTATGGCTTTGCTTGGTCATTGGACTGTCTCCACTCCCTGCCTCAACAGAAACGCTTTGACTGGACCCAATAAATGAGTCAGAACGCTTCCATTTTAAAGCACATTTCAAGTTTTGTAAAATCTGAAAGAGTAAAATTTATCAAGATTAAGAGGGTGGGAACCAGAAAGGGACATGACCATTTATCATTCATAATCTCACTGCTAAGACAGCCCTTCCTGCTTACCTGCACTGATATGACTTCAATTTCTTTTCCAGATTTAACTATATCAGTGAATTCTAACAGTAATGGAATAGTTTCATTGATGGCATACTCAGGTTTGTTGAGCCTGAAAAAGACATTCGGTAAAAATGAAGAAAAAAACGTCTTGTGCAATTTGTCCAAAAATTGTGGATATTTGTGAAATTGTTCCGAACTATTCTCAGTCATTATAGAACAAGTGCATTGAAACGTACGTGGCTGTGACTGAAATGGTTATCCTTCGAAAGAAACTTCCCCCGGTGAATTTAATTGTATCAGACGTTTTCTTCGGTGGCTTCTCCAGAGGACAATGCATGACATTGAAAGTTTGGTTGGCCTGAAATGGATGAAATCAACAACTGATGATGAAATACCGTATACGCAAATATTTTCGCGGGATAATATTTCACGAATTGAATTTTTTTTCTGTTTTGCGTGGATTAATGTTTGCGTCAAGGGCAGGGAAGGGAACTGACTGGATTGATGGGGAACTTTTAATACGTGTATTAATATTCGCGGCAAAATTTTGATTTCGCGATTTTCGCGAGAATTTTTACACGCGAAGATATTTGCGTATAGGCCCCTACGGTATTCAAAGTGCTTCAGACAGAAAGGTAGGTTGGAATTTCAAGTTCTGGAGACAAGCAACTTGGGATTTGCCTAGTGTGGTACTGTCATACCTTGAAATTCTTGCAACCTAGACCTTCAGCCTCCACTAGATACTTGATGGAAGCCTTGTCCAAACCATTATTGGATTCATAGGAACAGGATCCTGAAATACAATAAACAAACATCTATGAACACTTTGTGCTTGCAATGCCAATGGGATCACTTTTAAGTTGAATTTCCATTTAACAATATCATATTAAGGAAAGGTGAACATGGGCAATAAATTGCCAAAAGATGAAAAAACGGCCATATTATGATTGACTGGAAAGATGAAACCGATCAAGCACAGAATACATTGAACCCACCTGGTAAGTTTGGAGGCAGATTCACTTGAAATGGGAACATATAACAATCAATGGCCATGGGGTTCCCACCTGCAAAAGCAAAGTAAATATGCAATAGACAACTTCATCCATGTAAAAGGCAGGGTAGAAGAAGGACTTGTAGATATGAAATGGCCAGGGCCATTGTGCTCACCTGGCTGATGTCATTATAGATGACTAGAAATTACATAGTACCGGTATACACAACGATTGATCAGTTGATGTACTATGCTAGCACAGTTAGACTGCACATTAACTGAATGAATGTACCAGAAGACCAAAATGACAAATGTTAAATCGAAATGTTCCAGGGCAAGCCTTGAGTTCCACGAAACGTGCCAGCAAATGGCAAAAGTTTGAACTTCTAAACTCTGACCTTGAAAAGTAGGTCAAATCAAAAAGCCGTCACATATGTCATATATCCTCATTAGATGCACCGATGATGAAAACTGGGAGACAACTGTGTTGTTAGTTTAGGAATTATTGGACTTTGAGTTTTTGTTTTTGCCACCTAGTGGCCAAACCAAGAATCAAATCGGACCAAAACTTGCTGTCATAGGTCATCTGACTTAGGGGTAAATATGTACCAAGTTTCATATCAATAGCCCTAACGGTTACGAAACGTGCCCTGCTAACGCACGCGACGGAGGACGCCGAACGACGGACACACCATGACGACTAAAGCTCACCAGGTGAGCTAAAAAGGCAGGGCATACCACCCTGTTATTGGTGTCCAAGATAGAGTGGAAAGGCTCTGTGCTCTGCTAAAGGATGACTTTATCTGAAACACTAAACTGCAACAGTAATCATCAGATCTCGAACAAGTCCACTGTCAGAAATGATTGTCAAGAATCGACAAAAGAGATCTACCATGTCTACCTCTCTTCTTGTTCCGAATGCCAAGTTGAAGAACATTTACCTTCCGACCTGTACACATGAATATTATCGCAGTCAATCCATTTCCTCTTCTGCACATTTGCAAATCTGTCTGCATCAAATCTTTTCAGAAATACATCATCTAAAAGAGAGAATACCGGTAGAAGAACTGTTGCCTGTACCAAGATGCAAGACAACCATGAGGAAGAGTCTGGGATTTAGAAATTGGTATCTAGAGGCCTAAATCAAATTATTTGCTTGAAAATTCAACATCGTTCTTTTCCTCATAATGGAGCCTTCTTACATCACCTTGTATACCGGTACTATATAGCCTTCTTACACTTTTCAATTCCTACAACACGAAGCCTCACTCCAAATGCAGCCGTTGGTGTTGCGATCTTGAGATATATCACTCTGAAACAAGAAAGAGAGAACGAAATAACAACAGTGATTCATGAATCATTGATCAGGGATGGCGCTACCCACTCACCAAATTGCCATTGGCTATTTCACCTCTCATTTGGCTAAAACTTCAACTACTTGGCTAAAATTTTCAACATTACAAATCCATTAGAATGGAAAATTTGCTAAACTGAACAGTGACTGGCGGTTTAACTGCATAATCCCCCACCACAGGGTCAGTGTTAGGGCTATTGTTAGGGTCAGGAACAGTGTTAGGGCTATTGTTAGGGTTAGGAACAGTGTTAGAGTGGTGGGGGATAATGCAAAAATGCCGAGGTCAGCTAGGCCTAATGATAATCCATCACTCAGCACCCAGCAACAATCAGAGCAAGAACTGTCCCTCATTAACAGGGGTAGGCCCTAACACCTTGAACAATACCTTAGTTCTACGTATGTATTGTTAGGCTTAATTTTATTAAATTTTTCTTTATTTCAATCAATAGGCCTGCCGGTATGTAGGCCTATGTGACGGAAGTTTTTGCCACAAAAAAACAGGCTAGCACAGCCCTGAATTTGGGGGGGGGGAGGGGAGGGTTCTGTGGTTAGATGGGGGGGGCACACACAGGTGACGTCCTTACACACTTTACTGTTAGTAAAGTGTGTAAGGACCTGTGGTCCCTCCCCACATGCCCTAGGCCTACCATGTGTAACCACAAGAACCTGTGCCTGAGGGGGAGGAGGAGAGATGTCAGACGAGAGAGAGACGGTCGAGGTCGAGGAGGGCGCGGCGAGGGGACCACTCCATCACCAGTGGACACAATCACGCTAGGCCGTGAAATCACGCTACAGCGTGAAAACCTTCTGTGGAAACCAAATTTTTACATACAGAATTGTGTACAAATTCAGCATTGAAAAAAAACTTAAAATTCTTCCTTAATAACTCACGCAGTGAGCCGCGAAGCGGCTCACGAAGTGAGTCTAATAGTTACGTGTGTGTAAAAAAATCAATGGAAAAATCAATACAGCAGAGATGTGTAGTCCGTGAATCTCAACACCTTGACGCAATATGGCGATTTTGTGGATGTCGTAAACCATCATCCTTTCCGCCGCAGCCGGAATCAGCCGTCCGCCGCGTCACGTCAC
>NMRB01000112.1:440124-459840 GCA_002633025.1 Notospermus geniculatus | reverse complement strand
TTTGCTGGGTGGCAGCACTTGTCTTTTTTTGATTTGCGGCGTGCTGCTACAGTCATGGACATAAATTTTGTCTACACCTGATAGCCTAGGCCTACATCGAATATTTCAAATACTACTAGGCCAATTTTAACACGGTTGTTCCACTTGAAAATACATCTTGTTGGTCATATTTCTGCATCATAATTTTGGAAATTTGGAGATGTCGTAACTATGTAATACTAATAGCTCATCAGAAAAAATCTTAAAAATCAACTTTTTTATTATGTAACTTTTTTGTGATTTTTGTTGCAGTTTTGATACACTTGAACTTTCTAAGGATTTTGGGCTTTGTTTGATCAAAATATGTCAAGTGGTTGCTGAGATATTTGAGAATATCGAAATTTTGATAATTTGATATTTTCATGCTTTTCAGGAAATTTTGATGCCATGAACTTTTTGTGTTAAACTGGGCAGAAATATTGCACATTTTTCGAAGTATCAAAATGTTGATATTTTGAAAAATATGCTTCACTTCGAACCAGTTTACGCTAAACGTTCCAAAACTTCATACTTCTAAGTTTTTAGGTGAGCTCGGTCTACTGATAGCAAAGTTTTAAGAAAAATAGGAAATTCTTAAATTATCGAAATTTTGATAATCTCAAATATTTCAGCAACCACTTGACATATTTTGATCAAACAAAGCCCAAAATCCTTAGAAAATTCTACTCTATCATAACTGCAACAAAATTCACAAAAAAGTTACACAATAAAAATTTTGATTTTTAAGGTTTTTTTCTGATGAAGTATTACACAATTGCGGTATTTCCAAAATTTCAAAATTTTGATGCAGAAATATGACCAACAAGATGTATTTTCATGTGGAACAAACCGTGTTAAAATTGGCCCAGTAGTATTTGAAATACTCAAGGTTGTTACTAGCTGGACTAGCATCAGTGCCAGGATGCTATCAGTTATTACCTGAACCAAAAGGAACAGCTCAATAGTATCCCGTTCGAAACTATATTTATGCTTTAATTCTGAACTGTGGCGGTTCACAGTCTGTATCACTGCCACAAAAGCGAGTCCGAATTAAGAAACGTTTCCAAATTCTGACTCGCGAAGTCCCGGATGTAATCACAACATGAAGGACTCCGATTTCAGGAGCGCTTCCAACGGAATTTGGGCTCAGAGTCCGAATTCGGACACTCTTCGTTTCCGAAATCGGAAACGTTTCCGAATTCGGACTTTTCCCTGACTGTCCACAGTGTTAGTTAGCTAGGCCTAGGTGTGTCGTTCGCCACCAAATGAATTGAATTGAAGCCAGTGAAAATAGTAATAGACCCTGTGCTGTGTTGTGGGAAACCGAAGGCCCATATACCATTTCATTGATCTTTATCAATATACCGGTAAACGGAATGAGTTTAGAATCCTGTATCAGTGCCCAAAAAATGTAGTCGATTGACGGAATAACCGCATTTCCATTGTGTGCCATAGAATTTCCATTGTGTACCATGGAGTAATGTCACTTCCGATCAGGGATTCTAAACATTAGTCATTTTAACTTTTCCTTTTCCAGAGTCTGGTGCAGCCATATGTTCCTTCTTCCTTCAAGGATTGTGCTCCCGAGCAGGAGCCTGCCCTTTTCGTCATGTCAAGGGTGACCGCACAGTGGTCTGCAAACATTGGTTGAGGGGCCTTTGTAAAAAGGGTGATGATTGCGAATTTCTACATGAATATGACATGTCAAAAATGCCTGAGTGCTACTTCTATTCCAAATTTGGTAAGTCCAGTGGAATCATTCACTAGGCCCCCTACCTTGTTTTGTAAAGCATTTGAGAACATTTTGCCTCCAAAAATTCACACAAAATGATTGCATGTAGGTAGTATACAAATTGATATTTTTCACCGAAATCTACAATTTTTACCCAAAAAGAGCGGTAGGACGCCCCTCCCTAATAAAAAAATCACAAAATTTGACTTCCCAATTCACTTCCAGGATTGTGTAGTAACAAAGACTGCCCGTTTCTCCACATCGACCCAGAATCAAAAATCAAAGACTGTCCATGGTATGATCGAGGATTTTGTCGGCATGGTAAGAACTCGAGAAGCAGTACCATTCTTCAATGATTCAGTATTTGTATTGTCTCGGACAATAATCATGGCCCAGTGAAATCCGACAGGTGCCGGAGATAAGATTCTGGCCCCGTATTCATAAACATACTTAAGTCAAATTGAAAGTATGATACTTATCTTTTGTGTTGAACAAAAGATAAGTGTCACACTTAGACTTAAGTAGTTTTATGAATATGGGTCCTGGCCTATAAGATTTACCTGAAATATTGGATTTCATTGATTATGTCATACTGCTGTTGGGAACTAAGATTTTCCCAGATTTTTCACCTGTGTTTCTTTTGCAGGCCCATTATGTAAGAACAGACATGCCAGAAGAGTAATCTGTCAAAATTATGTTTGTGGTTTCTGTTTGGATGGGAAAGACTGTAAATTTGTACAGTAAGTAAAGACTACTACTACTATACTCTAGCTACCATGTCCTGTAGTACCATCGTCATATTCAATGCTGTATCTCTCCTTGTAATAATTCATACTCATCTTTTTTTCTAGTCCAAGTTTTGACTTGCCGACACCAGACCCACTATCACAGGCCAAGAAAATGAACATAATTTGTCATAACTGTGGTGAAAGTGGGCATAAAGCTACATTCTGTCAAAAGACTCCAACATCACAGCCTGTAAGTAGGGGGGGGATTCTGTCTTTGATGTCAGACCAGTTAGATGAATATCCTGAATTGAATGGTAGCAGTTTTTTACCCATTCAAAGACAAATGTTGTCTGTAACTTTTATTGCCTCAAAATGCCAGTTGAAGAAAGCTAAGAATCAACTTTGATATCCACTTTCATGACTACAGATTCAAGTAATGGGAGCAGGCCAACCTCACAATCATCCCCAGGCAAATAACGAAAATTCACCAACACCAGCCAGACCATTTTACCAGCCAAGAGGAATGTACCAGCAACCCTTCCAGCCACGGACTCCTGGCTATGTCCCTGGCATTCGGCGGCCGTTAGATCAGGTCACGTGTTTTAAGGTTAGTTGACATATTTGTGCCTCAATTTGAATGGAATAAAGACCATTAGAAACTGTACTGATTTTGATTTTGTATTTTAGTTGACTGATTATCATATGTTTCTGATTTCAGTGCAATGAGAAAGGACATTATGCAAATAAATGCCCAAGAGGACATCTAGCGTTCTTGCACAGCCAGACAACAGCAACACCATAGTTACAGTTCACTTTACATGCGTCACTGTATTCCTAATCAGATGATACCTGATTGAGGTACACTGGCATTCATTGACACCCTGTAGAGGGATGAGTTCCTATCTATGATCAGTTATAAATATAAATATGTTAATGTAAATGGCATGGAATCTTCTCAACATTGTGAATAAATATTTTGTATTGATAATCTCTTTTTTCTTCTGCTGAAGTTACAGGAAGTTCACAGTTTATTGGTCTTCCCTGGAAATTTTCTGAGTCCAAAAACTGGGCCCACAAAGGGAGGCCTAGGATGAATGGTATAAAAGTCAGGTCACTTTCGTCCAGGTGCGTGTGGATTGATTTTGGGACGGATCAATTGTAATAGACCCCTACTGATCAATTTCACAAAGGCCAGCCAGGGGTAATTCATGGTTACCAAATGCATCACATTTTGTGGTTTGGACACAGTCATTTGGTTCTTTGATGCCACGTCCTCAAGATCAACCACGAATTACCCCTGGCTGGTATTTATGAAATTGATCAGCAGGGGTCTATTGCAATTGATCCCTCCCAAAATTAAACCATACTCCTCCTGGCCGAGAACTTGCCACGAAAGTGACCTGACTTTTATACCATTCATATTAAGCCCCCCTTTGTGGGCCTAGTTTTTGGACTTAGAAAATTTCCGCCAAAGACCAATAAACTGTGAACTTCCTGTATATCATCGCATAGGATGTAATGTGGCAGTACCTACCATTGGAGGGGATGCAATCACCCTGGTAACATTTTACTGCCCAATATCCACAACTATGTCCGTCGCAGTAACCGTGGTGCCTTATTCCTTTGCAAAGGGCAAGATCATGAGATGAAGACCCAATCCAAGTGAGGAACTTGAGTTGCCTGATGGGATGGAAATCAAACATGAAGACCCAATCCAAGNAGTTGACATATTTGTGCCTCAATTTGAATGGAATAAAGACCATTAGAAACTGTACTGATTTTGATTTTGTATTTTAGTTGACTGATTATCATATGTTTCTGATTTCAGTGCAATGAGAAAGGACATTATGCAAATAAATGCCCAAGAGGACATCTAGCGTTCTTGCACAGCCAGACAACAGCAACACCATAGTTACAGTTCACTTTACATGCGTCACTGTATTCCTAATCAGATGATACCTGATTGAGGTACACTGGCATTCATTGACACCCTGTAGAGGGATGAGTTCCTATCTATGATCAGTTATAAATATAAATATGTTAATGTAAATGGCATGGAATCTTCTCAACATTGTGAATAAATATTTTGTATTGATAATCTCTTTTTTCTTCTGCTGAAGTTATATCATCGCATAGGATGTAATGTGGCAGTACCTACCATTGGAGGGGATGCAATCACCCTGGCAACATTTTACTGCCCAATATCCACAACTATGTCCGTCGCAGTAACCGTGGTGCCTTATTCCTTTGCAAAGGGCAAGATCATGAGATGAAGACCCAATCCAAGTGAGGAACTTGAGTTGCCTGATGGGATGGAAATCAAACATAAACTCACCACCAAGAGGCCTGAGAATGAACACAATGATAAAGGAGTTCAAGTTGCTACAAAAACAAATTTTATTTTGAAATTTCTCTAAACTACAATTCATCCAGTTATACCTGTTGTACACGGTCAAATTTTCATCCAATATTTTTGGTAATCCAGATCCAGGGCCTATTGCCTTGGTCTTGGGAGACCCACATACAAGCTTTTATTGAGAAATTTCAAAACACTTTACGCCGGAGAAGTTAACCATAATGGGCATTGGGAATTAATAAATAAAGAAAAATAACTTATTAAACCACTACAGTTGCATCAGGAACCGGTCTAGTTCCTGTCTCGGCCCCTTGTATCTTGGCATTGTCCTATTACTATTAATTCCAATTGAATAGTGCCATCGGGTAAACCTTTCTTTCACTGTGCTCTCACAGATTACAGGAGTTGCAGAGCGTCTTCAGAAAGTAGTTGCACGTGTATGTACATGTAATTCCTATCGTCCTCAAACTGTCGTTAGACGGATATCTGCTGACGAAATGAGTTACTGAGCGGACAATATCGCGCACTGCCGCGGTCCAATATCTCGCCATGTCTACATAAACAGCCAAGAATAGGCTATCAAAATATCACCTCTGGCTTTCCAATGATCCCATTCCAACGACGATCCCTGTGGCAAACAGACGGGATTGATCCCAGAGGAATGCATGAATGAGATTCCGTTCCCTAGTGAATTGTCCACGTTTGTGGAACGTAATTCGTGCACTTTTTCACCTCGTCAAGTCTGCGATAAAAAGAATATCATTCGAAGTCCTACGAATCGTGTCAAATGGGTATGGGAGGCGCCCACCACAGGTAAGTTTCAACGACCTTTCTCACCTGCCCCGCCCTCGCGGATCTTCCCCGTCTTCACACCACCAGAGATGTGGTCTGCTTTCCTCTTGTTGTACCTTCTCCGCCGACCGCGCCTGCCATCACGGGCCGTGCACGACACAAGCTTTATCTCCTCTCCGTTACTCCGCAAAATATTCCCGAGGGCAGTTATGTAATGAATTGCTAATTTCAGCGTGGCAATTTTGGACAGTTTTTGGTGTTCGCTTAGGTTAGACTTCGGCACAACTTTCCGAAGTTCTTCAAACGCCTCGTTCAACATGTGCATCCGATTGCGTTCGCGTTCCGTTGCACCGTGACGTGAATATTTTTGTGAGAGTCCTGTCTTATCCTCCCCATCTCGTCCTCCAGCGTCGGTGATGGTGGACGACAGAGGCTGAGCCACTGCGTATGATCCATTCGTGGTTGGAGAATGTCCGTAACTGACATTTACTTCATCATAATGTACACCACCACGGCTTTGAGGCAAGAATCCGCCGGTGTCACCATTCGGCGACATTGATGCGGTACTACTTTCGTCTGAGTAGTTGTAGCCGAAGGATGTCAAAGGTTTGCAGAGACTGTAAC
Source organism: Notospermus geniculatus (assembly GCA_002633025.1). Lineage (NCBI taxonomy): Eukaryota > Metazoa > Nemertea > Pilidiophora > Heteronemertea > Lineidae > Notospermus > Notospermus geniculatus. The sequence continues at coordinate 453,590 of NMRB01000112.1, read as the reverse complement.
GGTCCACATGTCCATCGGAATAGCTGCACGTTTGTGTTTCGTTAAAACTGTCGACATGCTGTCCAGAGAGCCCGTAGATGCACGGCATGTCGGCAAGTGTTTGCATCGTTTTTTACGAAACAAATGAGGAAATTTGGCTTAGTGGAAACAAAATTTCCTGTGTCAAGAGTTCCTTTTGAATGCGATTGGGTGAAAGCTCTTTAAAGCAAGTTGGTGTAAGGAAAGAGTTCACTGCCTAAAACACGATTGTTTCTCAGACCGACTTAGGAAAAAGCAAACATTTTCCTCTCGCGACGCAGCAGACCTTGACGTCAGTTTCAATGTCGTCTGGAAAAATGTCGTCCTGTCGCTCGGAGATGACCAACATGAGCAGCAAAATCGAACTTTAGGTGTACTTCCAGCAGACCAAAGTAATTCCAGGAGGAGACAACTGATGAAGTCTACTGAAGGATTTCAAGATGCCGTCACAAGTTTGCGAAATCCTCCGCAGAACGAAGTGTCCTCAGCAAGGTTGATAAAAACGCAAAACGACGAAATCCCTCTACTCCACTCCAGTCGGTGTTCGCAGCGGAAAGAGTCAATCCGTTTTTCTAACGATCGTATGACAGAAAGCAAGTGTATTTCACTAAGTGATCCTAATAATGTTGTTTGCACCTGTACGAAGCTGATTATTGGTGCTCATCAGGTAATCAACAAAATAAAGCTCTCTTGAAGAGGCAGGTTGTGCCTCAGTTTGCCGCCAGCCAATCAGGTTGTTCCGTTTGTAGTCATGGCAGTTGGGAGGAGTCTCCTGTAGTTGCTGGAATATGCGGCGATTCTTGTGGCGTGGTGCTGCCGTATATGTCCTATGGAATCTTCTTAAACCCGCGTTTGGCCAAAATCGAAGGATCCGAGCTTTCCCCAAGGATTTCTCTCTATCTCTCCTCGTAGAGGGTGAGGCCGCGATTTGCGAACTTTTTTCCTAACCGATATATCCATTACGACCATTTTTTCCCTAGCCTAGGCCTATATAGCAAAAGTTAATCCTAATTCTAATCCTAATACTACTCCCAACAATAACCCTGACCCAACCTTAACCCTTACACTTACCCAACCATTAACTTCGTTAATTTCGTTTCGTAATGGATATACCGGTTATAGGAATCTATACCGGTTAGGAAGAAAATCCGCTGTGGCGGGCCCACATCCGACTTTTCTATACCGAATGCATCCTATAACTTCATTTCTACAGTAAACAAGGGTTGGAATGTCATCTGAAATGGAGTTTTTAACAAGTTTGGTAAAGAGAAAATGTCGTTTAGTGATTTTAAGTTGTATGAAATCAGGGTTGAAGACGCTAAGGTATGATTCGACAGAATCTTCTATTGACGAAAGTACGCGCTTCAAAAATTCGTACCGAAGCGGGTGAACTACACCACCAGCGTTGAGAGGCGGAATTAAGAGATCGTTCCGGCACATTAACCCCAGACTCCGGAAAGTTGGTCGGGTTTCACCTCACCGAGCAAAGCAGTCTTCTCAGCAGGCGCACGTGCCACGCGAGTTTCATCTCATTAGAGAAGAGCTTATGACAAGTATTAGGTAAAGCGTTTATCGGCGGACCGTAAGTGGAAATGGATCTCACGTCAATCTGATTAGACAGGTTTTTCAAAACAAATGTTAAAACCAACACATTCTTTTAGTATTTGTGTTTCCTTCCACCTACACTCAAAAGAATTGATCTGAGTTGAAATTCCGTTAGATCAAGCCTGGCATATTCAAAATGTGTCACATTCTATAATGAAATAGGCCCTTCATGTGTACCTACATACCATGGCTGTTCTTGACAAGCATGCTTCTTTTGCATCAGTCCCACACAGCGCCATTTCTTTTTCAATATTTGACTTTATGGCCTCAGGCCCCAGAGTAGGCCTACTATATATATACCCTCCCCGGCGTTAGGTATTGTCGACTGATTAACCAGGCGTACCAGGAATGATCTAGTCTTCTGCCGCATTAGTTCGCTACAACTATATACTTGTATCTGCCTTTGTAAAGGTAAACACCTAAGGGAACTCCAAGTTTGCGGAAGATAGCGAAAGTGAGGCGATGTGGTCTCTAACAAAAACGTTCCAAGAAAGTGACAAACGCGCGTGTTTGTTTCTTTATTTCGTTTCACTTCCTCTCTACACGCGCCTATTGGTATACCAGGCAGCTATTGGTAGGTATACCAACCACGCGCCTATTGTTATACCAGGCACCTATTGGTAGGTTTACCACGCGCCTATTGGTATACCAGGCACCTATTGGTAAGTACCACGCGCCTATTGGTACCAGGCATACCAGTCGTACCAGGCATGCTATAGTATCATAGGGACGTGTTGCGCCCCCCCCCCCCTCCCAACAGACGTCACCGAAAACATGCTTTTTCATTGAGATATTTGCCGCAAAAAGGTCGCAAAATGGCAAAGAGGTGTTCCCCCAGTACCCACCAAAAAGCCAGCTACGGTCCTGACGATACATCCTGAGATTCATCCTAGCTGATATTGCCACCCTCATGACGGAGAAGACGCATGACCCTCTTTTGAGAGGATGAATTCTTTAGTGGGAGCCATGACGTATCTGAAGAAAACGACTTTTGAAGCAGATTTTGGCGTTGAGGTGACATTGTGACAGTTGATCTTTTTTGTACGGGACCGCCCTGCCGGCCATGACAAAATACTCCCTGCGAATTTCTCATTGATGCCGTATGAAAAGAAGCTACCTCGCTTCTTTTTTTCGTGGGAAAAACATGGTGGCGTGTCACGGACATGTCACCCGTACGATAAGTTTATGTGTTCAACAAATCTGTCCCTATCAGAAACAAATTCCTCCACACGTCTCTTCACCGGGGAGCACGGACGTCAGGCTAATTTGAAACCAGATTTATCAACGATTTTCTGTCTCGGATATTCAAACCAGGAATACACCTCCAGACGAACAGCAGAACTGATGTTTTCATCGGGAATTCACACCGTGGACACGGATTGTTGTTTTTGTTTGATTTTACACGGATCAACTTTATTTTCATAGATTGATTCTGTTCATCAAACAAACAGTTGGTACATCCACCACCCTCTCCACAATCAGCGGGATCACTCCTCGCCACTTCTCCTTCTAAGCCCCCGATACCCGCCTCAAACATCTAATTCCTGACTTTTTCAGACGATAGTTTTGATTTTCTTTGCACTAATCAAAGCCAAACGTATTTTCAAGTTAACGCCGCGGAGTTCTGAATCAGGTTCCGAAAGCTAATCCATGATGCTGAGCGTGGAGTGGTCACGTGGCGCAAGATAAGCAGACGGTAGACACAATATCTAACACCAGAGTTGAATCCACCGCCATCCCAGCTGATATTTCCCTCAGTTTTCTTATTTTCGGTATAAAATGTTCAGGTAACTTATCTCTCCATGCCAAGTTGCAGCTGAATGGTTTTTAAACGATTCTACAAATGTTTTTTTCAATGAATTTCACAAGGTGAACTTCATAAAATCGCTGACATTTTGAAAAGTGTGCGATAAGTGGATAGCTAGAAGAGTATCGAGTTTCGGTTGCTTCATAATGGCGGGGACAAGGCCAGAGGGGCATTCGACACCTACATGTACGACGCCTGCTCTGAGAGAGGAACGAATGACAGATTGACTAAATATTTTTGACTCGCCATCAGGGCCGGTACCTTTCATCCATTGCCGCGAGGACATGCAACATAACACTCTTCAACTAGTCAAAATGACAGACATAAAGTCTGAACCGTCTTCCTGGAGCAGGTGGAAAACACATGGATGTCCCTTGAATCGGGATTTACAAATCTTATTCTTCAGCGTTCCTTGTGAGCGGTTTGATGTGCAGGTTTCTGTTGTGATTCAATTGAATATCAGGCAATCGGCAGTGAGACTCAAAAATGACATTCTGACGTACTCAAAGCTGTTTAAGATTTGCCGAGGAGACTCCCCTTTGACTCCTAATCACAGACGCTACCCGATGGCAAAGGCGGAGAAAAAAACGCCGCCGAACAGGCGTCGAGTTTGAATGGTTGGTTTGGTCATTGTCAACCCGTATTAGGCTGTTTACAGAACGAGATAGGCCTACTGATGAAGATTTGTTCCCCTGGGCTCTACCCAAAGGTGAGGGATTACATTGTACCTCAAGTTAGATGCACCATATCAGCATGGGAGAACGACCTCGGAAGGTGAATGGGATGAAATTGATGATCTGGCTTCAGATATGACTGATTATGATTGGGATTTTCACCCATTTCTGAGAGGTGTAACATGCGAAAATCACCTGGAATGCACTTGATTTATGATACATTTGCATCATGTCCAATGGGAATGTCTAATGAGATTAGACAATCCCTTTTATTGAAGTTTGTACAAACTTTCAGAGTGGTTGCAACTCTGCCAGTTTGCCCTCTACACACTCGGTATTCCAGAGAACCAGTCTATGGCAACAGCAACCCCTACCCATGGTGAACATGGAGACCAGAGCCTTCTCATAAGCAGTCAGGATGGAATCACTTAAAGGAAGTAGAGAGAACTTTCATTTCAGTACACACTTTATTACAAGCCATGCATATACAGACACAACACTAATATAGCTAAAGGCACATCCTATAACTACATGTAATCTCATCATCTATTGCACACAGGGTTAAAATTTGGAACACCAACTTCCATATCAAAATCATGTCATGTTATAAATAAGTCTTTGGTTCTCGTGCTGACTTTTCAGTTGTCATATTTTCTCTAGCCAAGCGAAAAAGACTGATGTAAAATGATGGTCCAGTGCTGAAATAAGGATTCTGTTCCTTCACATGGATTCTGTCAAAGCAAGCAAACTTTTCAGAATCTTTCTTCAGCAGTGTGAATCAGCTGGCTGAACTGTAAGGAGGTATGATGCAAAAGTTAACTATCACAACATCTACACTACATCAGATTAGTATGAACACACATTAATAAAATTCCCATTTCATCCCAAAATTTCAACTTTGGCAAATACAACAAGAGTGAAACCTGTTTTTGAAATGCCAAAAATGTATCAATCCCTAAAAATGTATTGATAAATACATGTACTGTAATTCATAAAATGTATTTGACACAAAAGCAGTGTATCAACACATTATTGACACAGTAATTACAAACTTTGTCACAAGGAGGTGAGTAAGGAACTCCCCATCTACGATCAGATATTGCCGCAAGTTTCAGACAAGGGAAACATTATTTTCAAGACATACCCCCCCAAAAGTTTCACATCCCACTCCCCAACATATATGAGTTAGTTTGACTAAACCTAGACATCAAGTGCATTATTTTATTAATCCTATAAAATGTTTTATGACCAAGATACATTGCATGCACCAATAATGAGAAAATGAAAGCCCTTTCTATGTGCAACATAAACTTCCCTGGTGGTGGTATGACAGCATTAAAATAAATTATGTACAAACACAAAATACCAATAAATACTCACTGTTTTAGGACTATACAGTCCTAAAACACAAGAAATGCAATACCGTACATGGGGAACGTTTTGGCACAAGGGAACATGCACAGGAGCCCTAAATATCCAATCCCAGTCTCTTCCAAACTGTCCTCAAACTGGAAAAAAGCTGTAGTGCATCTCACTGACAACAATAACAAATTCTTGCAGGACTTACTGGGTGATCTTAAAGATAATATATCACGACTTCATTGTTTACGTTTAATGTTTGTAAACATTGATGTTTACATTATGTTATTTTGGACTTTTGGGACATGCCAACCCACCAAATTGAATGTTTTCAGTATCAAAAGAATTTCTAGAGGGGCATATCACCAACAAATTACTCATAAGACAAAGAAAAACGAGAAATAAACAAACAAAATGTAAATAAACAATGATTTTCGTGGCCCGCGAAAATATCCGTGATATATTATCTTTAATACTACATGTAGTTGGTTTGCAGAGGTCATCTACTGCCTTGGTAGCACAAAATGGACTGAAATCTCATGATTTACCCCTTCTCCATTTTGGTACCAAGTATAGCTGACACAGCAAACTCAAACAGATTGCAACTTAATCGCCTATATGATCCCACTAAGAGAACGAGTCTTTAGATGAAGAAATACTCAAGTTCACCTGAAATGCAATGCCGATGCATGATTTTGTTGTATTTACAGAAGGATTCACCTGAACACAACTACCCTTTGAAAATGATATGATCATGGCCGGTTTTTCTTGAATAACTGACTTAATAACAAAGTGTAAAGAATGCCATAATTAACATAAACGAACATACCTGCATTGAATTGCAGACCTTCCACACAAACAACTTGTTCTTTATGGCTTTTTGCAAAACCTCGGTAAAATGATATATACAGTAAAAATTTCTGAATACACAGTGTTTCACAAAAGTTTTCCCGTTGTGGGAAAAAAGATTCAACTTTTGTTCAGGCAAACTAACCAAAATTCATTGACAATTTTACTGACCCTATGTGGAAAGGCACCACTGTGAGAGATCATGTGATTCCAGTTAGTTGGGAAGGTAAGTGTAGATGTGGATAATTACATGATATAAATGAAGTTTTGTACTTGTGCTACATCATATTGTGGTAGTAACTGTTAGTAATTGCAATAGAAGCCAAAAGCTTTTGCTATCAGTGACTCAAAGTAAACAACCTGTCAACCTTCACAGTCATTCATTTAAAGCGGACTATTCTCGCCGAGTCAAAGATTCCACGGAACGGTTTCTGGAGCGGCCGCCGCAATGCATTTACCAGTTGTTGTTACGAATAAAACGCGTTGTTTTATTATTTTTGGTTCACTTTGGACAGACGTGAACAATCCGCTTTAAGAGGTGAAGGCAAGAGAAAATGCGAAAGACAGAAAACTTGAGTTGTGACTCCTTACATCTGGAATAAAGTACCTGGTATCTTTATCACAGCAAGGAGTTCATCAGAACAGAAAAAAAGAAAGATAAGAAGAAGTATAGAATACTGTAGAATTATTCCAATGGAATAGCATCGTCCGTCCTGATGGCTATTTGTATTTAGTAACTGAGCAGTCAAGTTGCTGAGTTGATTGACGACTGTTCATAAATTTACATAAATTTGCATCAATTTACATAAGTTCCCCAACAGGGCAGCCAAAGGTCTCAATATTCAAATTATATAACTTTTTTAAAATGTTGAAAAGTATGAAAATTTATCAACAAGACCACACTCATAGAACACACCAAGAACAAACAAGAAAAGTTTGTGAGAGGTGAAAACAGTACACGAGTATGGCACGAAAGATAACCTTAATAGCTGCCTATGGGGTGGTACAAAAATATAGCTCTATCGTCATCATGCAGGATAAAATCTGAAGAAAATTCAAAGACTGTGTTTGACAAGTGCTTTATACTGAAATTATAAGGAGATGCTGGTAAATTACTGGTAAGTATGGATCAATAATGGCCTGACAGAATTCAAAAGCCTAGATGACTCGGGTCCGTAAGACTCGACATGGCCACTTAGAAGTTAAATTCCATAAATAGAGAAGTTGACTTTGATAAACACACCGACACACATTGACTGATGCATGAAATATGCTGAAAGAAAGCCTTCCATAAATGCATTTCCACACCCAACATAAAGCATGACTACATTTGGCACATCATGAAATTAGTATCATTACTTCCCTTACATTGTCTTATCCACTATCAGAGTACATGTATAAGTTATAGAATGCATTATAGTTGTTTGAATTCCTGGCTGAAACAGTGATCACAAATAACCATAATAATAGTGTGACAAAACATGTGATGAAGATATACAGTGCAGTATTCTCAGGTAAGAAAAAGGTTACCGGTACAGCCAGGCTACTGCCGTAATGCAGCTAGTGCCATCTGCAATAAGCTTCAGGTAACACCATTTCATCATATGAAGAACCTCTCATGTGCTCTACAATATGTAGCTAGTGATCGCTAGTACAAGAAGTGCTACCTTCTCCAATACTCTGGCGTCTCGGAGGAGAGTAAGAAATGGAATTCAGCACAGCAGTAGAAGTACATTACATATGAATGTACACAAAGGATCTCATCAATGCAATGTTTGGGGTAAAATTGAGACACGATTATATTTTCAGGGGGGTAACATACACGTACATGTAGCCAACATTCAATTAGTATGACAAAAACTCATTTGCATATGAGTTTTAAGAGAAATATTCAAGTTACGAGCCAGCAAGGGTAGCAAACATAGCGCCAATGACGAAGGTAGACTTCGAAAGTGGGTTAGGATTCAGTTCTTTTTCTTCTTGCCCTGAACGAGACCCTTGACGGCATCCTTTGCCTGGTTTGTGTACTTCTGCATAATACCACGATGGCGGAGGCCCGGTAGGAGGACAAGGAACACAACTGAAAGATACAAAGACAGATGGTGTGATAAGGTACATGCCAACTGTGTAAGTGCAGTATTTCTATTGGTTTAGGCCCATATTCCTTTAGCTCAGTCCGTTCATGTGAGACATGTGAATTTGTTGTTGGTCTTACATTCCTTGCAAAGTTGGTTCCCCAGGCAGAAACGATTACACTATTCTTAGCTACAGCTCTTGTGGTGGAAAAGGTACAAAGAAACTGACATTGGGCCACCTTTTTCTGACCTTGGTTAAGCTATCTATATACATACATGAATAGGTGTGATTTTCTATGAATTATTTGATAGAGCTACCACTCCATCAATCCTGAACCCAGAATACTAAGTCCTATACAAACATTTCATGATGCCATGAATAATTTTGTGTACCCTGACATGGCTAGGTTGAAGAATGAAGTGTGAAGACTTTCATCATGCAGACCACCAATGAGTCAAAGTCAAGTGTTTCTCAAGACTACTTGATGATACCAGTGAATTGAGATCTGGTATTTACATATCACATTCACCAGCATGGTGCAGAAATAACTCACTATGTACGAAAGAATCTGCCGACTGGATATTCCCACTAACAAAATCAATAGGATTTGCTGCAGAGATGATGAATAAGGTGGCATGCATTCCTTTGGATCAAGATCAAGAAGATACACTCCATGGTGCTTTTTGATGGACTTGATGAATTCTGAACTCTACAGGGTGGGCCAGAGAAAGTGTCCCTTGAGCAATAGCATTTCTATTGTTTCCCTATTGTTCGAGGGACACTTTCTCTGGCCCACCCTGTAGTTCAAGGTTCCTTTTGGCTGGTAAATCTGCACGAAACTTTTTTGTATCTGTATCAGCTTCACTAACAGTGAAAATGCAGACGGAATGTACTGCTTCCAGTCACAAGCCCGTCAGAGATGAGCAAATTGTGAGGTAGACCCAGATATGAATGCAATTTCTAACTGCACTCAATGAGCATTCTCACTTCATCGATATCTCAACGGTGGTTGAAACATGATGCAAACTCCTACACAATCTCTTGTGAAGTCTACAGGTCTGTCTTATCGGATACCTAGTGTGAAGGAACACAGGTTTTGCAAGGAGGAACATACATCAATGCCTTTGAACTGGAGTTACGAACACAAGTGCCAGCTGTTGAGTGCGAACAGGGGAATCACGAGAGGGGTCGAGTGAGTGGCACCTGTGGATTCTGAATCACGTCAAAGCATAAAAATTTTCAGATTCTTAGTTGAGATTTCAACCACAGCAATGATAAATGAAAGGAAGTTTTAAACAGATCCAGAAAATTTTGGGATCTATATGTTTTGAGATATGCTGATCGTAGCAGACTTTGGTTTTATGAAGTACTTGACTATGTGATGGACAAAATCAAGAAAATGAGACCAAATACACAAGACACAGTTCCTTGTTTACCTTCTGGGTAGGATATTTACATCAAGACCTGCTGTCGAGATTTCCAGTGCTTCATAACACAAGAGCCCACTCTAAACTGATTCGTACTTGCCAGACAATAGGCCTACCTGTACATGTAGGCAAGTCTAGGTACATGATACTTCAACTTCTGGAATTCACAATAGGTGCCTTCATAACCAGACAATAGAAGCTGAACCAATATCCTGAAGGTTAAGACAGGAGAGTGCTCTGCAGAACCATCCAAGTCAACAACAGGTGGAATAGCAGAAACTGACATAAAGATGTCCTTTGGGATTTCGTCCAAGAAAACCGCAGGCTTCCACCAATATGTGGAGAAACGGTACTCATTTTTTGGCCTGGTCATAACTTATTTCATGCCCTGATGGAAAATAAATGTGGCCACCCTATTCTTATGGTGGTGCCACAGGCAATGCATAGAATAGAGTCTGCCATGATGTCATTTTCAGCGGAAAAGTAAAGGGTACTGACAACAAATACGCGAGTGAGAAAGCTGAGTAAGTAAGAACAGAAGCCAGGGCAGGCCTACATATGTGAACTCAATACCACTACTAAGGCTTCCTAATAATAGAAATGGGCTTGTAATAATGCCACCCTCTTCAGACCAAAGGCCAATATACACTGCAACAGTGTTGAGGAATCCCTCTGTGATTAGAATGCATGGTGATTCCACACAAAGGTATTGCTCAGTACCCATCTCTGAGAACATGGATACTGCGTAAGCAGCCTGTCATACTGTACTGGGCATTTACCTGAGCTGGCATGCAGAACAAATAAATCACTCATACATTTACATTTTATGAATTCACACAGGAGTTTCAGCTGATGTGAACATCACATTCTAATTCTAATTCTCCAGTTCAATAGGATATTTCATCGTCAACCTACATGTACCGGGTACGTTCACACCACCCCAAAACCCTTTTGCCAGTCTGATGACAGAAAAAGATTGAGTTCAAATTCATCAGTTTGGGAATTGCCTCAGAAATGTCAGGAATAATGCATGTCATATACGTGACTGTCTACGAGAAAACCCGGCCAAAGTCGCTGGGGTGTGACGCAGGCCTTGACCATACCTGATCTTTGTTGCACAATCGATAAGGCTTTATTTGCCACCAACAGACCGGTGTTTTTTTATTGTGATGACACTCTCAACGTAACCTATTAACCATGTGGTGTTCAGCGACTTTGACCGGGTTTTCCCATAGACGGTCACATATTATTACCGGTAACACGTTCACTGCCGACGCCATTTTTGAGGGTCCAGTGGTGTTGCCGGGAATTTTTCAGACATTGCCTGTGCCCTTGAATGTTATGTCCTATGGCAAATCTTACCCCTTCTTTCACTGTGCCAAGCGACGTTACGTCCTTCGGCACTGGGGGAGGTCCTTTGCCATTGCCGATGATTTTACCGGTATTTTGAATGGATAAATCATGACCTAACATTGCATAAAGACATATATATACGCCCCTGGCAAGAACCAAAGCAACCACCAGGACGTAGTACTACGTCCCCAGCAGTGAACGTGTTAACCCTTCATAGCCTTGATTGGCCTAGCTCGCCCCGTTGGAAACATCCTGGATTACAGGGCCTTGAAAAGGCAAGATGATCCTCATTTTACAGGCTGTTTACAATCTAAGCCATTGAATGGGTGCCGTCCTTCCATATGGTGAAATACTGTTCTCATTATTTAAGATGAAATTGATGACGAAAACAGAAGATGTTACTTACTGATGAGATAGGTGAGTAAGAGGTTGTTGATGAGATTCCCAACCCAAGCAAATATACCCAGCGTTGACATTACAGCTACGAAGTACTGAAAGGAGAGGAACACAGATGCTTACTGTAATTCTACAACTTCAATGAGCTAAAAAGAATGGCTTTAATTCACCAGACAATCCTTGCAAAATATTATATTACTCAGTGAGGTGCATGTAAACCAGAGGAAGTTAACAAGCAGTGCAAGGAGCCCCTTGACACTCAAGGGCAATCGTCGCCATTGTAAGCAACTGGGCTTCATTCATGTTTCACATGTAAGTCTCCAGCAAAGTGCAATGAATCTGAATTATGACAAACTCAACACTAACAGTGTTGGATTCTTAATCTTCATTCGATTCCATAACATCAGCAAGTTACACTATGATATGTTCATCAAATTGGTTTCAAGGAATTTCTGAAGTTTCATGCACACGAATGATATATTATCTTAGAACTTACTGTCTTGGGCTTGTCTCTCTTGAGGTTTCCCAGACCTTGTTTCAAATTGTGGAAGTGCACCTTGGCATTGTGTATCCGAATACAGATGTTCTCGAACTCCCGTTCTTGCACACCAGTCCTAGAAATAAAGACTGACGACATCACAATCTCTCATATGAACATTGTGAATATGGAGTGGAGGAAGTATTTTTTAAATTGATTTATTAATCATCAGCCAAAGAACTCGATCGCCCACTTCACTAGCATGATCAAGAGCAGCAATCAACAGTCACCAAACATAATACTCACCAGTTATCTGACCGGAAAAGATTTGTTGCAATAGTTGGAACTAAATAATCTATCAGACACACATGGAATCCTAAGAGGGAGAAGGTGGTCAATACTGAAGGCTCCAGATACCATATCAATCTGAAATGAAAGAAAAACAGTAATGACTGAAAAATAAGCAGGTAGAAATGGCAACAATATGGCATCAAAGAACTCTACGCTGTCACTGGTGAAGCTCAACAAAATGAATGTCATCTATAGAAAGCCAAAGTTACCAGCATGGATGCTACCTCAGTAAATTAATCTTGCCACATCGTTTGGAGCTGTAGCTGTAGGCTACCACAACAGATCAATATTACGAAGGAAACTTTGAGATAGGAACTTAGATTGAATAGGAAGATCACAGTACTTACAAGAAAATGAATGATATAACTCCTACTAGGATGGCAGGGTAATGTGGCTTCTCCCATGTCAGCATCTTGTTCAGTGGGAGGAGCACTTCCCGCCATCCTTCCAGTTCTTTTTTAATCTTTGTTACCAAATCATTCTGAAATCAGAAATATGGCCGAAATGTTAAAATATAGCTTTAGGCCTCGGCCTAGTGAAGGTCACTAAAACAGAAAAAGATGCAGCAGCCACCCTCCAGCATGCATGTGCAATGTGTAGGCTATGTGTATGTCATGATATGTATGTAGGCCGATACATGGTATGTAGGCCTGCATGTGATCACATAGGCCTACAGACACACACCACCACCAAAACACACAGCACAGCACAGGTCGACAGCAGCGGGGGGAGTGTGAGTGATGTGCACACGATTTTTGATGTGTGCAAAAACTGGCCTGCCCAAGACCGATTTCACCAACAAATATATATCTACATATTTTCATGTTTGTCAAATATTCACGGAGGCATTCTTGTTTAGTGCACGGAGAGTAGGGGGTTAAATTTCTAATACACTATATTATACACAGGAGATGTCATGGCGGATCCCGGATTCCCGGTTTTGACCCTGTACCGGTTCTTTGAACCAATATCCTATCGAAATAAAAGATGCTTTCACCAAAAATGCGACTTCATTTTGATCGTTACATTCCCTACCATCGATTCGTTGCATCTCCTTGCATCTAAATGTGCGT
>NMRB01000112.1:416896-437122 GCA_002633025.1 Notospermus geniculatus | reverse complement strand
CAATATTTGTTCTTTTGCATGAATAATTTGTCTAAATTTATTTCAGCGGGTACACCTTATGCTGGAGGAATCTTCAAGATGAAACTAGTTTTAGGTAAAAACTTTCCGTCAGAACCACCGAAGGGGTACTTCCTCACAAAAATATTCCATCCTAATGTTGCAAGCAATGGAGAGATTTGTGTCAATACGTTAAAAAAGGACTGGAAAGCTGAGTTAGGGATTAAACACATTTTATTGGTATGTATACTTCTATTGTTGCTTATCAAATGTTTTGCAAATGTGCCTGAGTGGATAACAGTGTTTCTGCCAGAGGGGGTACAGGGGGTACCCTATATCCCCTTCTTAAAAAGTCAAAATTAGTGTTTTTGACCAAGAATTCTGTCAAATTTTCTCCTTGTTCCCCCCCCCCCTTTAAAAAATTCCTGGCAGAAACACTGGATAAAATATTTGCAGGTCCAAACACAGAACAGTTGCATGCGTAGGCAAAGAGACTTCCGGTAGCAATACTAGTCAGCTGGTAATGATAGTACTGCTGAAAAGATCTCAACTCAATGTTTCAATATTATAGACTCGCCTTTTGCAATAGGTTTGACAGTAATTCTTTCACCTTGCAGACCATCAAGTGTTTACTGATTGTGCCAAATCCAGAGTCAGCCTTGAACGAGGAAGCGGGAAAAATGTTGCTTGAACAGTACGATAATTATTCCATGAGGGCGAGAATGTATACAGATATTCACGCAAAACCTCTAAGGTTTGTATATAAATGGTTATTTGATATTGTGATTACAGACCACCGAAAAACGTCCAGCAGGTAGAGGGTGATATATCTATTAAAAAGCAGTTGTGACAGGTCGTGTGACCACCCCAGACATCGGTGGATGTTCTCCCACTTGACCCATCACCCCCGAACATGTGTGCAGTATCTTATATCCAGCAGCAGTGACAGAGAATTGTGTATGTTTTCTGTACAACATGTACATGTGTGACTGTTCATCACTCAGATAAACAGTCAATTAGGAGCACGCTTGTCTCACAGATCATGGCCTAGTTTTTCTCTGCAACTAAAAGTCCACAACTGTTCCCAATCAAGCACGAGCACCAGTGGTGCGGCCCCTTCGACGTTTTGCAGGCGTCTGATTAAGGGATCTTACATCTGCCCACAGAAGTCAAATACTCCTCAAATTGGAAAAAGACCCTCTGTACTGATTGCTGTTATTTTGGGAAATACTGAAAGGGGATCCTGAACTTGAGTCAAAAGTACCATCTCATGCCTGATACAAATACTCAAGCAGAAGCCCTGATAAATCTAAATCTGATAATCTTGGCACTTGTGCAGGCCTATAAAGATTTCTTGTGCAGAGTTCAGGTTTTATGTAACAAGTTTGTAATCTAATACTTTGTTTCAGGGCTTCAAAAGCAGATGAAGAAGCATCAACAAGTGACAAAAGCTGCGATGGACCATTGGCAAAGAAACATGCAAGTGATAAAAAATTATTGGAAAAAAAGAGAAAAGATAAAAAGAAGCCACTGAAGCGGTTATGATGGGGTCATAATGAACTTTGTACAATATCAAATATTATACTATTTATAAGAGAGACATTTTAAAATGTATGAGATATACTGCCTTTTTATATCAAAAATGTTATGAAAAAAATTGAAAAAGCACCTGGTATAGAATTTCTGTAAGCCTGGAAGTGAGTGGTTTATTTTGAAATTGTCATTATCTGTGGACTTGAGTCATTTTTTTGTAGATTACTCATTTCATTGTCTTAGCATGAAACTATGTGACAATATTCTGTATCGATTGATTACCGGTATATAGATATAGTGGCAAGTTGGCATGGTCACTGCTTTTGGACCAAACCATGTGACTTCAGACAAATGTGTTCTTGGTAATAGCGTCGACCTGAAGACCACATCCACCTGGCATTGTACTCTTCTACAAGTACAGTAGGTTCCTTCATAAATGTATTTTTTCCATCTTGAATCATCAAGGTTTCCTATCGGACTATGCAAGTTCGAAGGCGAAGTGACCGTTCGCCTTGATATTTCATGATGATTTTTTCCAGTTCTTTGTTTCTTCAAGTTGAAAGAACTGGTGAGTGAGTGGGATCTGCTGCCCAGTACATGTATTTTAAAATGGTAATTAATTTATGTTACATTTTGTCGATAACCCTTTGGGAGTGAAAGGGTTTATGGACTCTTGGGGTTGTCTGTTATTGGAGATATCCTGAGCTTAGGTGATTGGACAGGGTGGTTCCACTCTATATTCAGCAAACTGTCTGTCTTGAGTATCTCAAAAACCATGCTTATGATGCATGATTTTTGCCAGGTTTCACTGGGCAATATCGGTCATAGCTTATGGAATAAGGGTAAATTTCTCACTCTTAGTAACTGCAGATTTCCAGAATTCCAGTCATTGAAATGTCATAACTTTCCATATGCATTATGTCATCCACCCTCCTATCATTTCCAACAAAGAAGTTGTCTATTTTGTACATTTTTATTTCATTCAGAAGAAAATGTCATTTCCCCATGTTTCTTCAGTTTGTGGTTTATACCAGAACACGGCTAATAATTCTTGGTGTTTCAAACAGTGTCATCGACTGACTCCTATATTCCAATCAATTCACTGGAAGTAGAGGCAACCTGGCACATACAAAATATAACACAGATGTGCAGCCGGTGTCATAAATTCAGCTGTATGTGCTAATTAGTCATTCTGACAAAGTTAGGCATTGTCTCTGTTTTTGTCCGTGATCTGTCAATAATTTGTTTTAGTTACATTTCTTTGTTCATGTTCTTATTGTTTATTTTTCCTGTAGTTAAATGACTCAAGTTTCCCGTAGTTAAATACCTTCAGTTTTTCCCATAGTTGAATACCTTCAGTTTTTCCCATAGTTAAATACCTTCAGTTTTCCCATAGCTTATGACTCAAGTGTTCCCGTAGTTATATGACTCAATTTTTCCCGCAATTATCTTATGTTTTCTAGGGAAATCAAATACTGAGATGTATAGACTTGAATGTGGTTTTGGGAATGATTTGTTTCACAGAAGAGAGCCTGTAATGCAGATTTCTCATCTCATTCTATACCGGTATTTTGTCTTTAACCATACCAACACTTTCAGTATGGCTGAAGGGAATTCATGCATTGCATAATGATGTATTTTTAGCTGCCGCAGTTAAAGTGGTTAAAATTCTATCAGTCAACACATGTGCACTGTCATGTAAACCTTCCCTACTGTTTTCATCTTGTGATTTGCAACTTTTGTGTTTTCTGAATCTGTTTTAAGGTCAGTGCAGTGTTAATATTTCTTAATTTTGATACCTTTCTTCCACTAATTTTGTGGGTGTTTTTGTGTAATTGCACTTCAGGGATGTTCGTGTATTTGATAATACTCCTACGATTCTATCCAGGAATGGCAAACTCAGGCATGTCATACATTTACAGGACTTGGAAACTGACTCAAATTCAGTAGCACCAACTCCCATAAGTAATGTCATTGTTGTAAGTCCTGACGGGGGAAGTATCTTGAGCTATTCAATGGAGTGAAGTAGTTAAACAGCCCTTGAGAAAATGCCTGTGTTTCCTTCAGACTTGTGCATGTCTGAGTTTGTTGTTAGCTGATGAAGGCTGCACCTTATCTTCAGCACCTTGCTGTGCACATGCTTTATGAGAATGCAAAATGATGTTATCCTGGGAAACAACTTTCTCTGTTGAGTTTTTCAATCCGTTACAGTAAAAGTTGGAGATATGTTGTCCTTGTCCATGTTACTAGAAACGGGGAGCACCCTGAATTTACAGTGAGTTTATTAAAACAAATTTCACATACATTTTCAGATATTGAGAGGAAAAATGTAACTGTTTGTTGATTTCACAGTGCAGCTGCAGTGTATACGTGTACGTCTTGATGACTTTGCCATCCGAATGTCATAGATTTTGCTCTCATCACCAATGGCAGTTTCATTAGGAAGACAGTGAGATTCATTGGGTTCACATTCCTCACTGTTTTCAGTTAGTCTGCTTCCCTTCACAGAATCTGAAGTCATGGTTATTGGTGTGTGTCATAGTATAACTTTAGTGAATCTCATTCTTGTCAGAGTGATGCAGATGACACTACTGGGTGAGGAAAAATACATTACAGCCATGAATCATGAATCATTGTTACATCAGTTGTCTGCAGCAGAATCCCCTTACTCCACTCATCTGCCTGAGTGATTTGACGGACAACATCACTATTAGTTCATGTCTTTTCATTCACATGTATCATTTACCTCAACTGGATAATTCCTTCCTTAGCAAATTAATCAGTTGAATATTGGTTACAAACAGGTGACAAAATATAATGTGGTATTTATATCTACAAGAAATTGTTGTTTTTCTGTGGAACACCCGAGACCTCACAAAGTCTCTGTAAAGTGTCGATCACCGGTATATGAATCGGGAGCCCGTTTCATGAAGTACCTTTAAGCTAATTCTTAACTTCAATGCATTTTCCATTTGGTAAAAGGTACCATTAGCTTAAAGGAGCACAGTATGCCTCAAATGCCTTATTTGACTGCCGATGTAGAGGGAGCCACCTAGTGGCAGAAAGACGAACTACGAAAATGTACGTAGTAAATTGGGTGCTGACAACGTAGTCCCTGGGTTGGAGAGTGGAGCGGTGTGCTGGCTATCAAGAAAAAGTGGCAATACAGTCCGTTTGTTGTGAGGCGAGCAAAAAACTGCTCGCCTGAGAACAATAGAATTTTCTATTGTTCTCAGGCGAGCAATTTTTTGCTCGCCTCACAACAAACGGCCTGGCAATACTGTGGTCCTTTAAAGTCACTTTATGAAACAGGCCCCTGGCTGGTCTCTTTCACTGGAATGGTGAGCCCTTGCCCGAGCAAAAGCATTGCCTGTGTGTGGAAGAGAACTGGACACTTGCACATACGGGGGTGCAAAAATTGGAAAATTTCGAATACACACTTCATCAAGGGCCAGCCCTAATGAACAGAAAAGTGTTACAAAAAGTATGGTGTAAACACAGTCTTTTATTTTCTCGGTCATTATTACTTCACATATGATACGCGACATGTAAAATGGAAAAATGCAAGTTAAAAATCTACAATGTACATCTTACAGACAACTGTTATTATTGCGCTAATAAAGCACAGCATTCCCATGCCACCTGGAAACTGAATAATGCTTTGCTCAGAACGAAAATTGGGTTTAGCCTAGTCCGCAAGGCTGGCATCCACTTCAGGTTAACTCAAAGACTTGTGGAAAAAGAGGGACACCTGGCTCTTTATTCATCGAAAACTCATAATTAACTTCAAAGACGACTTCCAGATTCACATATTTCATGGTCAGATTCGACGATTTGTTACAAATGAGAGGGGCAATGTGGCACTAATTCAATCATCGGGCGGGCAATCCATTATGTCAATATGTACCGGTACTATGTGTTTTAGACAGGTGAGCCAAAAGCCAACTGATAATTGGGGTGTTGACAGGGGAAAAGACAAGACACTGACAAAAACAGTAGTAAAGTAAGTGTCATCTTCCCACACAGAATTCACTATACGGAGACACTATACACCACACAATCAGACAGAGAAAAACTGTACAGAATGTGGTAGACAGAGGGCCCAGTTTCATCACTATTCCTTTTAACAGCCAATGTCAATCTATGATGTTCAATAGGGAGGAAACTAGGGTAATGAACAATACGAATATCCACAGTTTAAAACTCAAATGCTTCCTGCAGTTTCTCTGAAAACCTTTCATCGAGACGACCCAGAAGAACTTGAACTTGACCGGCTGTACCTCCTCCTGCGAGCTGGAGATCGTGACCTTGACCGTGATCGAGACCAGGAACGACGGCGGTTTGGGCGGCGTTGAGGGGGAGATCTGGAAAAGGATATTACAGTGTACACCATAGAAAGTTATGCCAAGAAAGTTGCCCCGAGATACACCTTTCCTTACTCTCAATGCATTGCAAGTCAAATGACTTTGTTTCTTCAAAGCTGAAAAAGAGCCAACTGGGATTCACAGGGAAGGCGTTGGATGGACCAAACCTGTACAAGACACTGCAAGAGGTATGCACAAAAGCCAAGATTCTTAGTTTCTGTTCTGACCAGGTGCTTGGTAGCACATGTTACCTCCTTCCTCGATTATATCTTGGCGGGGAGTTCCTTCCCCATCGTGGAGGGGGTCCTCTTCTTGGAGGTGAGTGTCTCCTAGGTCCCCTGTTAGGCCGAGGGGCTAATATACCAGCGGCTGTTACTTCCTGGCCGTCGATTTGGCCTGGAAAAATAAATGATTGCAAACTGTCTTTTTTCACCGATCATTTTATGATGGGGGAAAGTTGAAAAATTCACTATCAAGAGACCAACATATGCATTGCATGATCACATCGTGCTCCTAAAGATCTTTCCAACATGGCAGCATGTGCCTCCAGTGGTTACCACTTAAAAAATTCTATGTGCACATGAAAAGGAATCAGTCAACTTACCCCCATCCATGTACTTTATTGCTTTCTCTGCCTCTTCTGGCTTCTCAAACTCAATATATGCAAATGACCGTGCAAAATTAGGATGCACTCTGTCATTTGGAAAATCAATAGACTTGATTGATCCATATGTTGAGAATATTTCGACCAGGTGGTCCTTGTTGACGTTCCGTGTCAAGCGACCGATGTGGACCTTGGTGGGCTTTGGAGTTGGACTACGCTCTCTCTTCTTCCTGCTCGGCCTGCAAAAATAGTAAACATGAAGTCCTAAGTTGATATCTCGATCATGAATGCTTCTGTCAGTAACACTCATCACCCTAATTCTTTATCATTGTTAGAATAGAACTTCCACACACATACACCAATCATGATGACACTTACGACCCTGACTCTGATCTTGGTCTCCTTCGACTTCGGGAACGTGATGAAGAACTTGACGACGACCTTGAGCTGCTACCAGAGCTTGAACTGCCACTGCTTGAACTACCACTTGAGCTGGAACTGGATGAACTAGATCTGGAACGACCGCCAGAACGAGAGCTGAAATGGAGGACAGAAAATATGGTCAGCACTTTCTAGTATTTTTAGTGTGGTTCTCAAATATACAAGTAAAATGAGACAGTGAAGATATTAGGTCTACATGTACAAACACATTTCTTCTACTAAACCCTGATGGGATGCATACACACAGTGGGTTAGTCCCTTCTACCTGTCCCACACCTACTGGGGAGAAATAGTGAGAAAACTCAGTTCAAGATGACAATGGTTTATGTTTATGATCAGATTTTTTTCTTCATTCAGTGTCAACATGTCGTACAGGTACGGTATAATATTGAACTGAAGCAAATGATTTCCAGCACCAGCAAGCTCTCAGATGTTTCTCCAAACCCCAAAATTAATGACCGATTCATGACACCAGATACAGAAAACGAAACGGAGTGGGTGTCCTACAGAAACACAAACTATCAAGCATTAGGCAATTGTGAGATGGGGAACCCCGGAATGCAAATCAAGAGAAGCACCTACAACTTTACAAGCCTCAAAAGAAGCAGTTCTGGCACAGAAAAAAAGTGTGGGTTGGTACACTTCCCAAGTTTGAAGATTCTGAGAGCTTCCATCATTTCATGTACAATCAAAAAAGGCGCATTACTGGGTACAAATTGCCAAATTTTCAATGGAACGACACCAGCACCACACATATTTTCTGACTTGCCAAATCATTAGGCACATCACCCACCTTTTGTTGTTTTATTCCATAGTTAGCACATGGAATAAATAAGAACAAGAGTGTGAGACACGTTCGGCAGTGAACAAATACATGTATTATTAATGGACTACAGACAACACAAAATGAGGGTTCGGGTTGGATACATCAGATGAGAACTTAGTCATCATAGATCACTGCAACTTGATGGTGGTAATTTCATTTTCCACCAATTTTTACTCCATCACGGTATAAATTTAAGCAGTCCATCCGGAGGGAGAAATGAAAACATCACAACAGAAAATGCCCAGAATCTTACAGCTCAGCCAAAATGAAATTTAGTCAATGAATGCAAAGTACAAACATTTATTCAGGCGAGTTTATTGACTTCACATTCCTGCTGATGAATTCGAACATACAGTGAGTATCAAACTGAACAGCCACAGCACTGATACTGGTAATAACACTACCTGCTGCTCCCAGAGGAGCTACTTGATGAAGAACGTCGTCTCCTATCTCTGTCTTTGCCCTTCTCTTTTTCTTTATCTTGTTTCTCGTGTTTCTCTGCACTTCGCGTGGGGCTGCGACTTCGTGTCCTGAAAAATGAAAGCATGGCATCTATGAAGTCTTGATTTTGAAGCTTCGGCTGCAGTGCATGATCAATCCATGTACCGTGCCTAGGCCTACCCTCCAACCCGGCTTATGATGCGACGATGGTACCAACATAAACTATCTAGGCCACACTCATCATCTGCCAGGCAATTTACCCGTCAGAAAGGGCTGAGCTGGAATGGAAAACACTACTAGGCCTACAAAGAGCTCCTGCAGCCCTACTCACTACTATAGTAGGCCTACTCTGTACTGAACATGTACATAAGAGTACAGGTAAAAAGTACACAGAATTGACCTTCGAGTAAACAAAACATCGACGAGCAGAAGCGCACATATAATGGGCTATTCTGATTAAAATATCATCACTTTAGGGATTTACATATTCAAGTGAAGATCATGATGGAATTAAGATGATTTTTAAATGGTGGATGACAAGGATTGAATGCGATTTTTAATCCTACATTTTCAGTTGATCTCGTATTAATTGCCGACGCCGGCTTTCGCTCCACGTATATAATACAGCGCATTTAATTGGTCGAATGGAAGCACCTCTGAAAATTTTAACCAATCAACACACGCATTACACAATTTCGCTCACAAATCAAGATGGCTGCGCCCAGGAGGACAGACGCCTTTCCTTCCCATTTTGAATCGCTTTCTGTGGGGTTCCTTTGCATGCGATCAACTCAAGAGTTAGAAAAAGAATTGGTAAACGTGTAAAGGACCCTTAACCCTCCTCCTAAGGGATGAATCTCTCGTAGATTTCCTGTACATCAATGATTTCAAGGCGAGAAACACCACAAAAAAGGAGAAGAGTTGTTGTCGTCGCTTGGTGTAGACTTTGACTTAGGCCATGTAAAAAAAAAATAATTGGTTAGCATCCCCTCCCGCCATGGAAATCACCCCCCTCCTCAAAATTTTTTTATTTTTTATTTTCAAAAAACCTTTCAAAAACTGCCAAAAGAGTGATAAAATTGTAGGCTGGGATGCTTAGGCCTAAATAAAACAACACAGTTTTAAAGGATAGAAAGTAGTTTTTGTTTCAATTCATACCTATTTGCTATTACCTTTGAAATTTCCCTCAGGTCGCCATGATTACCATGGTAACATGCATCTCAAACTCAATAAAAAATAAAATAAAAACCTCCCGCCCTCCTCAGAAAACTGAGAGTGGAAGGATGCTAACCAACTATTTTTTTTACATGGCCTTAGGCCTACTTCTTTCATAGCCTTACAAAGACACCAATAACTAAAAAAGAGTTGATTAGAACAACTCTGCCTCCCAGCCTCACTGAAATCTTATGCACATAAATAGGCCGATTGATATGCCGCCACATATCAATCGATCTCCTCTTTCATGTTTTCAGAATGCAGTTTTAGAGACCCTCTTGGAGAGCACCTACCAGAGACAACTAATCAACATGACCATTCATCATCCCCAATGTGCGAAGTATCCACCCTCAAAGCAATACAGGAGAAAGTTCATGAAAATTGTGATTGCAGAGGTACGGAGAACAGCGGAATATAACTGATTCTGCCGTACGGTACTCACTGATGACAAAACTTAAAGGAGCACGGTATTGGATCTCAAATGCATTATTTGACTGCCGACGTAGAGGGAGCCACCTAGCGGCAGTAAGACGAACTACAAAAATGCATTACAAAATGAACGTAGTAAATCGGGTCAATTCGCCGACACGTAATTCATGTAGTTAGCCCCTGGGTTGGAGAGTGGCGCGGTGGCGCCGCCTGTCGAGAAAAAGTGGCAATACCGTCCTTTAATGCTAATTATCAAAAACCTATTTTTCAGCTTGAGGCCAGTGGAGCAGAAATAATTGATGAACTCTATGAAGCATACACTGATCTTTTTTCCTCAGGCCCTGAAGAAGATGAAGAGTACTGCTTTAAGACATATACTTTGGTAATTAAAGTTTTCCATGTCGATCAAGGAGGCTTGATGTCAACTGTGTGTAACGAGTTGATGCGAATTTAAAAGATCTCTTCCCAGTTAATCAGCTATGACCATTAGCACAGAATACCGGTACTGAATTCATCTGTGGCTTTTTCAGCCCAATGGAGACCTGGTTACTCTTGAGGAGTCGGTGAACCTCATATCGAAGGGCACCACAGGTTTGCAGACATGGCAAGCAGCAATGTGTCTAGCAGAGTATCTTCTTGATAATAAGAATGTGATAAACAACAGGTGTGTGCAAAAAACTCTGTACAGTTGTGCATTTACTTATCTGCAAATTTTGTCCTTAATGAAAAGGTTTTGAAGGAAATTGCAAAAAAATAACACAGGTGGTTATCCCTTTCTATTGTCCTAGGTGTGTGATAGAGCTGGGATGTGGTCTTGGATTCACGGGGATTGTGGCATGCAGTGCCCTGCAACCTGCTCGTTATGTTTTCACTGACTGCCATCATGAAGTGCTTAAAAGGCTCAGAGCAAATCTCCAAATAAACAAACTTTTATATGATGAGGATGCCGGTAGGAATTTCCAAGATGCCAAAGGCATAAAGAACTGTGCTGCATCAGAAGAGTCCAGAATTGGAAAACTGAGTGAATCTAATGGTGCTAATGCGGTAGATGTGAGACAGTTAGACTGGGATGACATCTCCCGGGATCATTTGGAGGACAGTCTGCAGTGTGATGTTGTACTGGCTGCAGGTGAGGTGTAATTTCTTCTTTCAATCGATATCTGTAATCCCTCCCAAAATAAGCGTGGTATGATGTGCTGTTATTGCTTTCTTTTCCTAGATGTTGTGTACGATCCAAGTATCATCCCCAGCCTAGTCAAAGTGCTGACTTTTCTGTTGTCTGATGGTGCTGTTGCGTACCTAGCTTCCACATTAAGAAATGAAGACACCTATGCAGCATTTGTTGCAGCAATAAGTAAGTACACATGACTATGCCAATGTAAACCTTGCTATTTCTGACAGCTACCCTGTAAACTGCCCATACGTACATGGTGTGCATTAGTTATTTCCAAGGATAGATGACAGCACTGGGTCTACGTAAGCGGTATCAGGAATGGCAGTTGGTATACACAGCAAAAGGATTTATATGACCGAGATATTTGATATCATTAATATCATAGGTGTTGAATTAATCTATGGAGTGTGACTATACCTCCATGTCTTACTTCGATGTGCTTTCTTGCAGACTCTTCTGGCCTTCACTATGAAAAAGTGGAACAACCCAGGACAGCATATTTCTTCTATACCGGTAATCAAAGTGTGCCGAATGAAATACTGAGGATATCAGCAGTCAAATGATTCTTACCTATGCACTCATTAATGTATGAAACAAAGATCAGTCTCAAATTCGGGTTGTTACTTTTGTGATCAACCTGGCAGCCCAACTTGTACTGGTGTAGTGAAGGACCTTGAAATGGGTGCAACATGGGATCAAATCCGGAACCTCAATGGTGACAGGTGCCAGTTTTAACTGCAGCATCGAACAATCCTCTACTGCCCCAATCTGACAACCCAGTCATTTTGACTGCAGGTTCGGGGGGGAATTATAATTATAAATCAAGATATATGGTGCTGATACGTGCTAGAAGAATGGAAAACTGAGTGTATTTAATAAAAAGAATATATATTTTTTGATACAAAAATAATATTTGATTTCTTGTTCATAGACATAGTTTTGATGCTGACTCCTAGAAGTGTGCGAGTAGGTGATTTAAGGCCCCTCCAATATACATGAAAAGAGTGGCAGTGCAGTGGCTGGAATTATCATCTCTGACTAGATACATAGTCCATTTGTAGGGTCCTTAAGCGTACAGCTGATGCTATCAATGAGAATATTGGAGGTTCTTGGCACTCACGTGCGGTGGGTGACAAAGGGAATACAAGAGTAACACACATTGTACATGTGCACAAAAATAAAAAGAACGATCTCTAAGTTAATCAGGGAGTTGATTAAATGATGCAGGTATGAGTAAGGCATCACAAAATATGGTATACATGTAGAGTGGGCACCTTTTAGCACATTAGAAAAAAATCGCCATTTGCTACACAACTGCAAATTATTGTTGACTTACAATGATACATTTTAAAGGTAAAACTTGTACAATTTTCCAACACAACTAGAGTGGATTAGCAACACACTTTACAGAATATCACAGATTCTTGAACTCTTCTTCTCAACTGTGTTTTTCAAGGAATTCTTTGCCACTTTTTCCTTCAATGACTCCTTATACTTTCTCTTCTTTTCTCGGGATTCTAGAGCCTTTTTTATTGGGGCTTTCACTGGTGATGTCTGCAACGAGAAGAAATGCTCAAAGTCAAAGATGATCTCCCATCAGTCACGATATGTCCAAGTAAATGGTGTTCCCAGTGAATTGGTCCTACATTATTTACCGGTAGTGGGTGTCTTGTAAATTCATCATTACTTTCTTTTCTCACCTTTGTGATTTCTGGCACTGTAGATGTGGACGATGTGGAAGGTGAAGGGTGTTTCTCCTTAGACGCATTTACGTTGGATGCTGGCAATGCACACGGGCGCTGGACGTTCCTTTGTTTTGGGGGTATGGGGAGAATTGGTGTATCTAAATGTGAATGAACAGAAATGATATGTAAGATTGGTATGATATACAGACTCCTAGGCCCGTATGCACAGACGTTCCTCCACTCACACTTGAGTGTGAGGTCGACCTTAATCTTTTGTATTCTACCCTGCAAACAATAGGTAAAGGTCGACCTCACACTCAAGTGTGAGTGGAGGAACGTCTGTGCATACGGGCCCCTAGTCTTAAACACTTTAGCGCTGATTCCTGGTATACCAGTCCAACACAGTCTGTCATGACACTGATTGCTGAAGGTTTATGTTATGATTGACATCATGACCCCATTTTTATAAGAAAATACATTATGACGAACTTTGCCGGTCTCTTTTGGAGAATTCAAAACTGCATTTCATTTCTTGAATAGTGTGCAGCCAAACCGAATAAGGGCTGTCAGAGTGGTGCAGTGGAAACATCAAGTGCCTGTCACCTCTGCGAGGCCAGGTTCCATTTCTCATCAGAGTCGTACTCGTGATAGAAAGGGTGACTATTTTTGACAGCAAAGGTTTCCTCCTACCGGTACATTACAAAATTTACAAACTGCCTTCACCAGCACTTTGGGCCGTTGAATAGGTGACAAGGTGGTGAACCATGTAATCAATTTTTACGATGATGCACATGGCAGTGTACAATGTTACTTACACAAAGACAGGTGACCAGGAACACAGCAAACATACTTTGAAGTCCAAGTTGTTAACTCCACAAAGTACATACCTCACAAACAACGAAACTTCAGTGATACATACATGTGGCAAACCTCACACAGTGTCCGTGCACTTTGGGACAATAATTACTTCTCACTCACCATTCAATACGCGAACTTTGAGTTCGCCTTCAGTCTTGTTCGCATCAATGAAATAAACATCGTTATTAAACTGGATGCTGACTGCATGGCCAGGGCGGCAAGTCTCCACTCGACTAAGACGCTTACCATACGATGTTTTGATGTTGACCTGGCTCGTTTTGGCTTCAGTTGCGGGAGTATTGTGGAGGCACATGAGTGGTACATGGTTGTTATCTTTGAGGCGGACTATGATATGACTGGCATTGTGCGTAATCTGGAGGTCGAGGATTGCTACATGCATATCAAATATTGTAACCAGACAGCCCTGAGCAATGCCCCACACTCGTAGGGTTCCATCTTTTGACCCTGAAAGCAATTGGATCATTTCAATGAGTACATTTTCACCCTACAATCTAATATAAAGCAGAAATCTCTTTAGTTTAGCCTGAAACCAACTGTAACCCTGGCTTATGCTGTGCTTCAGCTCATTATATGGTCTGGAGGAGTAGGACTAGGGCCTAGGCACACCATCTTCATAGTAATGGTACCCAGAGAACCGTTTATCCAGATAAACTCCCAGGACAACATTTACTCATTCAGCGACAGTGACTGGCGAAAGACTTCAGCAATGACCACTCACCTGACATGAGGACATTTCCATCCGAGGTCAATCTCAGCGCTGTGATTTCTCCTGTGTGACCAACTAGGTGATAATCAACTTCTCCGGTCTCCAAGCTCCAGACTAATATTTTGGTATCGGCCGAGCCAGATACCACGTGCTGGTTACAGCTAGTCACAGCTATGGCAGTCACCATGGATTCATGTTCAACTAGAACCTATAGGTAAAGGGGAAGCAATATGATTTGTACCTGGACAACTTGTGTTGCTCTACACAGTGGCTTAGTGGCTCCGGTCTCCAGCTAACAGTGATGAGGTCCCAGGTTCGAATCTCGCTGTTGCTGTGAGACTCTGGGCAGGTCTCTTTTTGCCTACCTTGCCTCACTCTATCCAGGTGTATAAATCGGATGACACCTCTACTGATGCTGACATCAGACTATAAACCCTAACTTTTTTCGTACCTGAGTTAATTTTCCTGTCTCCGTTTCCCAAACCTTCAAAGACTTGTCCACGGAACCGGTCACAATGTACAGGGAGTCAACCGTAAACACAACACAGGTTATCTTCTCAGCATGGCTGATGGACTTGATCTGATCACCGTCTAAAACTGTCCAAATATTCAAACTGAAAGAGAAGAAGGTAAACACAATGGAAGGGATGTTTACCCGGTACTTTCCTGGGCCGAGTCCAGTATGTCAAAAAATGAAAAACATGTTCAGGGAAATATTTTCCTAAAGATTCACCTTGAAGACTCTCCTGAAGCTGCAAACCTGCCACATGGTGATATCGCTAGGACTTCAGCTTGTCCAGAGTATGTCATTTGTGTCCGGCCATGTTCAGCTGTCCAGAGCTTCAGAACGCCACCTATATCTGCCGAGAGGATACAGAGATTGTCCTTCAGAATACTGATGCTGCGGATTTCATGGCGATGCTCCTGGAATGTGGAAGAGAAAATCAGCTAGTAATACAGGTGTATAGAATTTCTTATTGCAGTTAGCGCCATGTTGGAGATTACATCAACATAGCACCAACAGTGTGCTGAACAAACCAGCCGTAGTCTACTGAACCTGAGCCAAGCGAGTCAATGCAACGTGAATGGGATGTCAACATCCTCTCTTACAGCAAAATTCACACAATTAGGAGAGGAGCAGTTTACTCAAAGGGCTATATTCACAACCTATTGTGGACCTATTTTCTCACCGTGAAATTTGTGACGACAATTCCAAGTGCATTACTCCAGACTTTGACTGTCTTGTCTTCAGACCCAGAGACAATGAATGCATGTTCGTCTGCAATGGCCACACAAGTCACAGGGCCATTGTGAGCATCGAGGGTATCCATCAAGTCACTCACTTCAAGATTCCAAACTTTAACGGTCCCATCTTTACTTCCTGTAAAGAAGTCAATATATCAAAAACTCATCGGTCTAGATTACCAGTACAGAGGAGCTACATGTATGATTATCAGATGAAAGGGATTGAAGGGATAAACTTTTCAATCATTTGTGAAATTACAGACCTGATATTGCTGTTTTTCCATCATCTGATACAGCAATACAAGTGACAACATCAGTATGCTCATCTTCAGGACTGACTTCCTGGTTGTCTCCCTTCGACGCATCATCTTGATACAGCTTCCAAAAGTAGATGTGGTCCTAGAAAATCATAATAATTTATAGTACATGTAATTATAATAAATATGGTTAGATATTAGAACTGACCATGTGTTTTTAAACTTTGGCACAATTGGCCCTCTTTCCCCCCAGACCTGAATCCCCTGGAATGTGAACTAAAGCCTCACCTTAGTTGCTCCCATGACATAACAATTGTTACCACTGATGGCCACTGATGTGATCGCCTGAGAGGCATTGGTGTACGTTTTCTGTAGTTCTTTACTCCTGAAGTCATAGATATGGAGCTTTCCGTCTGCACAGCCGACAGCAAGTTGAACACAGTTCTGTGCTATTGCAATACTGGTCACCTTGGATTTATGTTCATCTAACTGATGAAGATGTGTCCCTGTCACAAAGGCAGACACTTGGATTGTCTTGTCTTCATAGGCTGCAAAGAAAACAGTTGAAAGGTTAAAGCATGGCGCACACGAGCGATTTTTTGAGCGATTTTCTAGGCGACTAGCCTTGCGACTACAGGAGCGACTGAACATATTTTTAGTTTTGTTAGTTTTTTTTGACTCGTTTGCGACAAATGCTTCACTGGGAGATCAGTGATGTCGCGGATGACATCACTGATCGACCTCAAAGGTAATTATCGCATGCGACCTAGTAGTCGCATCGGTAGTCGCCCCCATTTTAGTCGCTCGTGTGCGCCATGCTTAAGGTACCACAGTAAATTCTGTCATTTAAGACCACTTTGGGGAGATGGCTGATGATATCCTCAGGGGTGTAGGAAGACCCACACATAGGGCACGTAGAATTTGTGAAAATCTTCCTACCTGTGATGAGAAATGAGTTATCAGCAGACAAGGCCATTGAGAGAATCGGGCTCCTGATACCTGCATCAATTACATTCATCAGCGTAAACTCATCCGTGCACCATAACTTCACTTTACAATCCAGAGAAGCTGTAACAAATAGTACCAATACTTGTAATTTGTATAGACCCTGTACGATTATCATCACTTTAAAACTCAAATCCAGAACTTTGTGCTTACCTGTAGCAAAAACTGTGTCATTACTATTCACAGCGATGCTGGTCACTGCCCCCTGGTGGCTGGCGCATGATTCCTTCACTTCATAAGATTCTAATGACATCACTTTAAAGGTTTTATCCTTTGAACCACTGATAAGTGTGTTGTCATTGTGGGTGACAGCTAAACACAGCACAAGGCTTTTGTGCTCCCTGAAAGAAACAAGGCCAAAAATAGGTTAGAACTTCAGAAACTAGAAAGCTTGATCCACGTATGGAGTAGGTATATACAGAAGAGCTCTCTCTCAAGACTGAAGCATGTACACGTAATAGGTGAAATTGGTTCGGGTGTATACAGTGGCTACCAGTACCCTGCTCTTGTCTTACTTGAATACATGCAGTTCCTTGCCAGTGGTTGTACTCCACACTGTCACAACACCATCTGCAGATCCTGTACATAGCATCTTGTTATCATAGGACAACAGCAAACATCTCATTTTTCCATGATTGGCTGAAAATAACATGGACAAATTCATTGACAAATAAAAATATTGATTTGAGCACCACTCTCCAAACAAAGGCAGGCAGCAGACTACCGGCAGATGCAAGCTTACTGGTCATCAATCATTATGGTCAAATACATGTAGGCCTAGGTGAGAGGTTTATTGACCCAAACATGCCAAATGCAACAAGGTCAACTTCTGGCACTAGTTCATGTTAAAATTCATGCCCACCTTTGAACGATCTGATCATTTTCTGTGAAGCGACATGGTACATGTTTACATCAGACCCACTTGAACAGAAGACATGTTGACAAGACTGGTTGGTAACCGCAGTCCCGGTGTTGTTAGGACATTCGATCTGTATGATGAGTTCTAGGGTGGGAGACGGTAGCCAAGAGGTGAGAGGGATGAGCAGAGGGAGACTGTATGAGTCACACCACTGCATGCACTGCACCACCAGACTATCGAGATGCTCAGGATAGTTTCCTGAAGAAAAAGATGAAGTCATGCATTTGTTTCTGAGAAAAATATACAATGTACTGGTAAGCATTAAGATGACTTTAAACGATGTAATTTCTTGCCCAAAAGTGGCCATAATACAGACGGGGTATACTCACCTCTCAACTTTCTTAGCCGTCCTATCAACTCACTGGCAAGTTGCAACTTATCTTCTGTAAGGATTGCCTCAGACTCTCTGATCGCCTTGGCAACCAGGTACAGCTCTGCATCAAGAAGTTTAGTCTGCATGACTTCTAAGTCGGTAAGAAGGACCTGGACAGATGTGGCATGCATTCTGGCCAGGACGTACTCAAAGTTACAGAAGCACTGTTCCTTGAAAGCTGATACTTCCCCAGCTGCTATGAGTTGAAACCAGAGTTCGTTCAGTTTCCTGAGGTTGTACTTTGTTTCTGAGTAAAGCAAAGGTTGTGGACAAATCCACCTTTGGGCAGATTCAACAACATGGATGGAACGTTCAGGCACGATAAATGGATGGGTTTCCAAATACGTCTCAAGAAACAGATCTGCGATATCACGATGGCTGGCACGGATGTTATCGATGGAGTTTAGATATCTCTGGACGGCAACTTGATATATACAGTGATGGCGCCACCGTAGAAGCACCTTGCCATCACGGTTATATTGTTCAATGAGAGGACCTGAAAAAGTAACGTGATTTCTGAGTCAAAGTTCACTTAAATCCACATTAAGTTAAGATTTCACTAACTTATATACAATTCCATAGGGAGTAGTCTTCATAAACAAGCCTGAAAAAGTGAAATCCTATTTTGCAAAGATAGGTCCCCACCCTACCCCAAACCTGGATGCTGCACTGCTAATGCCGCATTCAGGAAAACTGACTGTAACTTACTGAAGGCGTTCCTCAGGTCAATCCACAAAGCACACTGGAATCTGAGTATAGAAGGAATGGAGTCGGGGTAACACTCGGCAAGCGTTGTGTTGTTACATGACAAGATATCCTGGAGTTCCATTTCTGAGAGGCCGCAGAACGATGCAGATAAATACTGAGCAATATGGCGGACGATACACGAACCGAATACGTTTTCCAGAAGATCATAATATTCTATCACAGCATCTTCTAGAGATTCTGGGAAAGTTCGTGAAAAGCTGTGGTTGTTTACAAGCTCACACACAAATTTCACGAGTAATGGAGTAGGACGCTTTGAGAGGGCATTCAATATTTGTGAAAACTGTTCTGATGTATTACGAATATCCTTGAGATAAACGGACATCATTTCCTTCGTCTGCGCAATGTCTAGATCTGGTGCCTGCACCACAGTGTCTTTTTTGTGTAATTTCTTCAATAGTTTTGTCAAAGATTCAGTCTTGAGAGCTGTGGACGAAAATGAAAATATCACATGTATATTTTGCCTCAATTCTGTAAAAAGCCAATCTAGTTTTGCCCGTGAATCATGCAGTACGAGTTTCTCTATGCCATCGATGATGAATACCCATTGTGTCTGATTCCTTGACAACTTGGCTTGGAAACTGTTGAAGGAGTCCACCAGTTCTTCGTATGACTGCCCTTCGAAATCCATACCGAGTTTCAATACTGTGTTTATATGATGACAAATACTGCGTAAAATTCCCTCGGAAGTTCGACAGTCAGTTGTGAGGTCAACACACCTTACAACGCAGAAGAGATCTGAGCTGAAGAGATTAGTTGCCACAGACCACGCTAACACGAGAAGGGAAGTCTTCCCACTTCCCACAGGCCCGTCTACCATGATTGCGAAATGATCTCCCCGTGTCCCACGCTCAAGTAACGTCCTAAATCTAGTCTCAGCAACATTAAACCCAAACAAAGTCGTCTTCTGCGAAAGCAAATATTGCACATGTATATTTGAACTGGTGTAGCTCTGTAATTTCTTGCCCAAGGATACGTGTGGTTTTAGGCTCATGCCTCGTCCCCTCTGAGCGAATTCAATACCAGTTCTAAGCATATCAGTCACAGATTCAATAAACTCCTGTAGATATTCCATATGTTCTGGATACTGCTCTGGACATAATCCATTGCTTTTCCATGGGACAACGAAATAAGTTTTGTTTGTCTCGCGGAGTTGTTGTGCAATCTCCTCTTGGAGGTTTCGTAGCCGGACTTTGCTATCACTGTCCAACGTCATAGTATGAAGATCCCAGTCGATGTATCCCAACGCCTTGCCATCATTATGCTTTATACCTGGAACACAAAGAGGGGACATCAGTTTACCAAACTGTAATACAAGCTTACAAGCATTCATCTCTGTTCTTTAAAAAAAACATCAGAAAATATTTT
>NMRB01000112.1:362591-411224 GCA_002633025.1 Notospermus geniculatus | reverse complement strand
CCAGGTACAGCTCTGCATCAAGAAGTTTAGTCTGCATGACTTCCAAATCGGTTAGAAGGACCTGGACAGACGTGGCATGCATTCTGGCCAGGACGTACTCAAAGTTACAGAAGCACTGTTCCTTGAAAGCTGATACTTCCCCCGCTGCTATGAGTTGAAACCATAGTTCGTTCAGTTTCCTGAGGTTGTACTTTGTTTCTGAGTACAGCAAAGGTTGTGGACAAATCCACCTTTGGGCAGATTCAACAACATGGATGGAACGTTCAGGCACGATAAATGGATGGGTTTCCAAATACGTCTCAAGAAACAGATCTGCGATATCACGATGGCTGGCACGGATGTTATCGATAGAGTTTAGATATCTCTGGACGGCAACTTGATAAATACAGTGATGGCGCCACCGTAGAAGCACCTTGCCATCACGGTTATATTGTTCAATGAGAGGACCTGAAAAAGTAACATGATTTCTGAGTCAAAGTTCACTTAATTAAATCCACATTAAGTTAAGATTTCACTAACATATACAATTCCATAGGGAGTAGTCTTCATCAAACAAGCCTGAAAAAGTGAAATCCTATTTTGCAAAGATAGGTCCCCACCCTACCCCAAACCTGGATGCTGCACTGCTAATGCCGCATTCAGGAAAACTGACTGTAACTTACTGAAGGCGTTCCTTAGGTCAATCCACAAAGCACACTGGAATCTGAGTATAGAAGGAATGGAGTCGGGGTAACACTCGGCAAGGGTTGTGTTGTTACATGACAAGATATCCTGGAGTTCCATTTCTGAGAGGCCACAGAACGACGCAGACAAATACTGAGCAATATGGCGGACGATACACGAACCGAATACATTTTCCAGAAGATCGTAATATTCTATCACAGCGTCTTCTAGAGATTCTGGGAAAGTTTGTGAAAAGTTGTGGTTGTTTACAAGCTCACAGACGAATTTCACGAGTAATGGAGTAGGACGCTTTGAGAGGGCATTCAATATTTGTGAAAACTGTTCTGATGTATTACGAATATCCTTGAGATAAATGGACATCATTTCCTTTGTCTGCGCAATATCTAGATCAGGTGCCTGCACCACAGTGTCTTTTTTGTGTAATTTCTTCAATAGTTTTGTCAAAGATTCACTCTTGAGAGCTGTGGACGAAAATGAAAATATCACATGTATATTTTGCCTCAATTCTGTAAAAAGCCAATCTAGTTTTGCCCGTGAATCATGCAGTACGAGTTTCTCTATGCCATCGATGATGAATACCCACTGTGTCTGATTCCTTGACAACTTGGCTTGGAAACTGTTGAAGGAGTCCACCAGTTCATCATATGAATGCCCTTCGAAATCCATACCGAGTTTCAATACTGTGTTTATATGATGACAAATACTGCGTAAAATTCCCTCGGAAGTTCGACAGTCAGTTGTGAGGTCAACACACCTTACAACGCAGAAGAGATCTGAGCTGAAGAGATTAGTTGCCACAGACCACGCTAACACGAGAAGGGAAGTCTTCCCACTTCCCACAGGCCCGTCTACCATGATTGCGAAATGATCTCCCCGTGTCCCACGCTCAAGTAACGTCCTAAATCTAGTCTCAGCAACATTAAACCCAAACAAAGTCGTCTTCTGCGAAAGCAAATATTGCACATGTATATTTGAACTGGTGTAGCTCTGTAATTTCTTGCCCAAGGATACGTGTGGTTTTAGGCTCATGCCTCGTCCCCTCTGAGCGAATTCAATACCAGTTCTAAGCATATCAGTCACAGATTCAATAAACTCCTGTAGATATTCCATATGTTCTGGATACTGCTCTGGACATAATCCATTGCTTTTCCATGGGACAACAAAATAAGTTTTGTTTGTCTCGCGGAGTTGTTGTGCAATCTCTTCTTGGAGGTTTCGTAACCGGACTTTGCTATCACTGTCCAACGTCATAGTATGAAGATCCCAGTCGATGTATCCCAACGCCTTGCCATCATTATGCTTTATACCTGGAACACAAAGAGGGGACATCAGTTTACCAAACTGTAATACAAGCTAGCAAGCATTCATCTCTGTTCTTTAAAAAAAACATCAGAAAATATTTTTTTCATGACATTCATCAACTGGCTTTTTTGCTCCATGTCTGAGTCACAGTTTTTCAAGGCACAAAAAGAGACCAAAACAACTGAATCAATTTCTCAGCAATAAATACGTCCCTTTCTACTTACCCTGAATATTTCGAAGCACACAGTAACATCCCCTTGTTGATGCCGTGAGAGCTGTCTTGACTTCCAAAGCCACACCTACAGTAGAAAGCAATAGATATTAGGGAGGTTTCGCAAGCGCCCCGTTAGGCCATACGACGACGTTTATCTATTGTTTGGGTACACCCACACAATAGATAAACGTCGTTGTAGGGCCTAACCGGGTGCTTGCGAATCCTCCCTATTTACATTTAATACAACCACATTTAATACAGCCAACCTACGTACAGTAGAAAACAATATTTACATTTAAACAAATCGCAGGTCGCGTTACGAACCTTTCCACATATCAGAAATCGGTGGCAGAGACTTAAAATGTTCAATCATAAGGAGAAAGAGAGTAGTATACATACTGGATGAGAATGCCTCCTTAAGATTCTGTTTGAGTTGAGATTGGTTCGTTGCTGCTGCATGATTGATGACATCTCGGATTTCTTTGTAAATGTTTGACCACTCCTTAACACACTGGGTGTGTTTTTCAATATCGCTTCTGTGCCTGTTGGAAATAGAAGCAAAATAATGCACTTTTCAGGGGCATCAAGAGGTTCAAATTTCATTTTTTCTAAATGAATAGATTTGCCATGTGCAGTATTTGTATGGTGGTCCAGGAAAACTTTTCACACTACACCCATGGCTGCATTCGAATTTATCCAAAAGTGTCTGACAGAATAAGCAGTAATGCGTCACTCATCATCAACCAACCTGAGGTAGTAGTGCTTGAACTTCGATGTGATTGGTTGTAAGAAGTAGACACCGGATATTGATGCTTCATTTTTCTTGTACCATGTGGATATCAGACCTGCATCTGGAAAATATAAGATTCCAGGAACTTGTCAAGCCTTGTATTAAAAATTCAATTTCTTTCCTGGCTTTCAGCTGATTTCAGCATTAACCTCTCAACTCCCACGGCAAGTGCACACCCAGTACCAGAGCTGAAGTTAGGGTGTGTAAAAATATTTCAGGGGTTCATTACCCCTGCACACTCTGGATGCTGACATTACATATTGAGAAATCACATGACTCTGGCATGTTTGTGCTTTTCAGGATAACAAACATTACCGTGTCAGGTTAGTCATAATAGATGAAGTTGTTTCAAATTATCCCAGGACAGTTGAAACCGCCAATAATGGCAAACTATTGTATATTCTGTTTGCAACCACTGCACCATCAACAGGCAAAATCAATGTTGGCATGATTGTGGTAGTCTTACATCAACATTATTACCATGGCTACCAAACACAATTAGTGCCCATCATTTCCTCAAAACTTCGGCATCATTTCAATGATTGTTTATATTCCCACTGTGCTCATTTGAGCATAACTTACAAAACACCATAAAAGCAATTAATCATTTGATGAATCCAATTGGAAAAAAAGACAAACGCAATGATCGATGGACAGTAATGGAGGGATGCAATTAGCGCTCTGGTTCAAAGAAGGCTTATCATTTGGAACTCATAGATTGCACCTTAAAAGCATGATATCAGATGGTACACCACCATTTGAATAATGTAGTAGGCTACTCCCACTCGCCAACGAACACACGGTTTCAAAGGCAGTTTTCCTGAGATGACAGTGGGGGGGGGNGTAAATAGGTGCCCACAAATAGCGGTTTCACTCCACCCCAGTAAAATAGAAAAATAGTCAAGTATGATTTACCTTTCCCTAATTTGGAGGCAGACAACTGGAGCAGTTTATATTCGCTTTCTTCGAGCTGGGATGGCAGGGGGCACAAACCATACTTGTTACCAATCAAACACTGAAATGAACCATGATGAAATCATGCAGATTATGTGGATTCACAGACCTGTCACATCTCAGGTTGACCATGTAGAAGGCTTCATAACTTAATTGGTATTACTTTTCTTTCCTTCTCCGCCATCACCCACACAAAGGGCAATTTCTTATGATTCTTAAAGGTCAACTTCAATAACTCATTGTTCCGGCACCTCCATTCATACAATGTGGTCATAATGCATGACATAATGCACTAATACATTTGAAAAGAACATCATTACATCATTTGTGACCAGAAGCTGTGTGTCACTATACACTGTCCCGCAAGAGTGAAATTCAGCACCAAAGTAGTTAAACAATCATAGCAGGGTGACTTCGGCAAGCATCTATCACAAATCACAGATTCAAGAATCTATTTTGATGAAAATCAATGGAAAGGCAGAACACACCCAAGAATCAAGCAAAATAACGGTGATAATATCGTAAAGCGACATTAAATCAATAGTCAATTGTTGGGTAGTACAGGTTGTTGGTCACGACAGCGTTATAAGATACAGAGTATGGTGTTGAAATAAGTGCAATGTCATGTTTACTTCATTCAGGAACTGGTGACCGATGAGATAAATTCATATATCAGGCAATGCTGAATAGGTAAATGAAGGCGAGGTATGGTTCTAGATTGCCATAGTGATATCCCATCATGACCAGAGGCTGATAACTTACTTGGACTTCTATAGCTCGAAACAATATTTGTCATGCAATGCAAGATTTCCCATCGAATACAGTGAGTGAAAGCAACCGTTACACGATCAGTTAGCAAGAAAATGAATTAGACTTGCAACACGCAAACTTCATGATCTGATTACTGAAACTCACATCCTAATTTTTTTATGTACCGGTACATACCAAGAAGAAAGGGCCAAGTGATAGCTGACTGGCATGTTTGATCTCATTAAGGTGTCTGTCCAAGGCATGGCGATCTACTACATGGTCGAGTTCTGCTCCCAGATGGACATCCACCAACTGGACATCGAAGCCATAGTGGACGAAATAATTCTGGAGTTCAGGGAGAATGGATGCCCAAAGATGCTTACGTTCAACTTTAAAGTCTGCAATGAGATAGAAATTGTTTTGTAAATGTAAGAAGTTTGACTTGTTTAACTCCTTCAGCCCTACGGACGGATATATCCGTTCGCCAAAATCATTCTCAAATCCTATGAATGCGTATATCCGTCCACCCCTAAACCCAATTTTCTACAATATAAGATTGGCAAAGTAGTTTTTAAAAAAAATCCTGAAGTAATTTTTTTCTCAAAAAAATCGCCTAGGATCTGGGAGTCGCGGCAGAAAAATCACCTATGGCTGAAAGAGTTAATTTCCCTTTGGAGAGCCATTTGCAGTGTTTGGCATGAGTCAATACATTTAATTCAAAACAAGGGAAAATGGACTCAATAAGAACAATGCCTTTAATTTAAGGCCAATTCTCACACTGACACACTTGATGAAATCTGCTGCAATAATTGATCACAAAACAAAACTCGGTATGATTTTTCACATCAACAATAGCGTGATAAAAATCAATTGCCCTGCAGAGAAAGACCCACAGGACAATGCAATCAGTAATTTACAATGTACTGTACAGGATATGAGCAGGATTATATCTAAAAACGATCAATATACAGGTGGCAAATAGAGAAGAAGAATCACATCCTCCCACAATAGGTTTTTACCTCGTTCACCACAAACATTTGCGTGAGTGTATGAAGAGGAGTAAGACCGAACCCTGCTATGGGAGGATGAAGAATCATCATACCCCAAGCTCATAAATGAATTTTACAATCAGTCGGAAAGCTGTACAATTAAATATGTTTTTAAATCCTTTTCTTGCATTTGACAAGTGGTTCAGGGACCATGTGCTCACCTGTGACACCTGATTGTTTTTCCATAGTTAGAGCTCAGCAGGTGAGCTAAAATGGATAGAAATGACCAATTTGGGATAGAAATTTGGTGACCTTAATAGGGAGGTGTTCAATAAAGGAGGTTCCACTCCAAGTGTGCATAAAAGACAGATAATTGTTCATGACTAGGCGCACCACACCAGACCCATTACCAAATCAGGTAAACAAGGCATGGAATATTATATTGTCTACTGGGATGTGTCTGAACAAACCCAAAAAAAACACAAGCACATTATGGCACATCAATACCAACAAACCTGAAAATACCAACACATGACCTATTCCCACACGACAAATTTGTTGAATGAACACTGGTCAGTAGGAAATTTGTGGAAAAATCGATATCCATGTAGGCCTGGTAGTTATCAGACTCATCATTTCTAACAGGTGCCATCAGAGCAAGCATCAACAGGTAAGGATTTCATCAATTATATTTGCTTCAAATCTATCACACTATGTTGCAATATCCGAGCAACTTCAACAGCTTTTGGTCTACCAACTTTGCTTTT
Source organism: Notospermus geniculatus (assembly GCA_002633025.1). NCBI lineage: Eukaryota > Metazoa > Nemertea > Pilidiophora > Heteronemertea > Lineidae > Notospermus > Notospermus geniculatus. The sequence continues at coordinate 404,774 of NMRB01000112.1, read as the reverse complement.
AGCTATATATTGTGCATAAACTTGGGGGGGGGGGCTTTACCCTGGCCTGGGTTACCTTTCATGAGATGGAGGTCAAAATTTGGAAGACGATCATTTTGTTCGACAGGCCTAATTTTATTATGTGGAATATTTGTGACTGCCAGTAAAAACTTCTCACTACAGTGAATAATCAGTCAAAAGATAATGTCACCAGCATCCAAACGCAAATTAAGTGACAGAATTTCCCCTTTAAGCATTTATGGTGTGTTCCGAAACAATCAATACAACATATTGAAAAGATATTCATACATATAATGCGTACAAAATGCCTGGCTAGTTATTAACTTTAGTAGGCCAATAGATATCTAAAAGGAAGAATAATAAAATCATACATTTATACTTTCCCCTATTGACAACTTTGTACATGCTCTGGTTCATTCTGAAAACCAGGCCAAGCACACAATATCAACTTTCTGGCACAACATAATGAAATACCAGCTATGTATAATGTATGTAAATATAAAGGTTTTTTCCACTTCACTTGAGACTCAAGATTCTCTCAAACTAACCCAACAAATGGAGCAGTGTCTAAACTTGGAGCTGATCATTTATTGAAGTATCCAGTGAGTACCGTACTAAATTAAGTTCGTATTACATTTCTCTTACACTGTCAATTTCACTCTATAAAATATACTGTAGGTTATTAATGAAAGGGCTTCCTTCCAACGAAAAGTTGAAAAAAAAAGTACCATTTATTTGACTGTTTTCACAACAAGCCTGAATGTAGGGGTGCCATTTCATTTCTTCATCTGTAGAACTTTGAACCAAGGCAGGGACATACCAAAACTGGATTACGGCGCATTTTGCAGTACGCGCCTTAACAAGGCTGGACATGCACCACCATTCATGTGCAATTTCGAAATGATAATTTGCAACGAAAAGTTGAAATTGTGCATAGAATTGAAGTATTCAGGTCTCAAACACATATTATTTCAAACGCTCTGTATGTCCCATTGATTTTCCATAATGGTTTTCAGATTCATGGTGAAACAATGACATCCCGACAACACCATACACATGTTGCCGTTCCGGACATGGAAGTTCACGATACAATCGAGGAAGTACACTATCACAACGAAGAGGATAATGATAAAAACTACGAAATGACTGACGTTCAGGCACCACACACAAGTAAGTTTGATTTACACTGAGATTAAAACCCGCAGTACACAGGACAACTTTGCTCATTAGTGAAATACCGGTACATGTACTCTCGAACTAGGCCCACACACGTCATGTTACCCGTGCGAAGGATGTAGGTTGTCATCTATAAGAGATACAACAAGGTGCTCTTCTATGTCGATTGCAATACAAATGACATTCGTTCATGACTTTGTCTCAGCTTAAAGGAGTTAGACGCCGAAGTTGTAAACAAGCTGGTTTGTTTACAAATATGGTCGGCAAACTAGTTTTATTCCTTCGTGCAGGTGGCAGCACCCGTGATCGTTAGACTGGTCCCCGGTCCGATGCAACTCACTCGCGATACTTCACGTCAGTACATATCACCGACAATAGGTGGCAGCACCGCAGGCGTCCGTGGATAGAGAACCAGTGAGTGAGTGTTTACAACTTCGGCGTCTAACTCCTTTAANTCAAATCTATCACACTATGTTGCAATATCCGAGCAACTTCAACAGCTTTTGGTCTACCAACTTTGCTTTTAGCTATATATTGTGCATAAACTTGGGGGGGGGGGCTTTACCCTGGCCTGGGTTACCTTTCATGAGATGGAGGTCAAAATTTGGAAGACGATCATTTTGTTCGACAGGCCTAATTTTATTATGTGGAATATTTGTGACTGCCAGTAAAAACTTCTCACTACAGTGAATAATCAGTCAAAAGATAATGTCACCAGCATCCAAACGCAAATTAAGTGACAGAATTTCCCCTTTAAGCATTTATGGTGTGTTCCGAAACAATCAATACAACATATTGAAAAGATATTCATACATATAATGCGTACAAAATGCCTGGCTAGTTATTAACTTTAGTAGGCCAATAGATATCTAAAAGGAAGAATAATAAAATCATACATTTATACTTTCCCCTATTGACAACTTTGTACATGCTCTGGTTCATTCTGAAAACCAGGCCAAGCACACAATATCAACTTTCTGGCACAACATAATGAAATACCAGCTATGTATAATGTATGTAAATATAAAGGTTTTTTCCACTTCACTTGAGACTCAAGATTCTCTCAAACTAACCCAACAAATGGAGCAGTGTCTAAACTTGGAGCTGATCATTTATTGAAGTATCCAGTGAGTACCGTACTAAATTAAGTTCGTATTACATTTCTCTTACACTGTCAATTTCACTCTATAAAATATACTGTAGGTTATTATAATGAGAGGGCTTCCTTCCAACGAAAAGTTGAAAAAAGTACCATTTATTTGACTGTTTTCACAACAAGCCTGAATGTAGGGGTGCCATTTCATTTCTTCATCTGTAGAACTTTGAACCAAGGCAGGGACATACCAAAACTGGATTATGGCGCATTTTGCAGTACGCGCCTTAACAAGGCAGGACATGCACCACCATTCATGTGCAATTTCGAAATGATAATTTGCAACGAAAAGTTGAAATTGTGCATAGAATTGAAGTATTCAGGTCTCAAACACATATTATTTCAAACGCTCTGTATGTCCCATTGATTTTCCATAATGGTTTTCAGATTCATGGTGAAACAATGACATCCCGACAACACCATACACATGTTGCCGTTCCGGACATGGAAGTTCACGATACAATCGAGGAAGTACACTATCACAACGAAGAGGATAATGATAAAAACTACGAAATGACTGACGTTCAGGCACCACACACAAGTAAGTTTGATTTACACTGAGATTAAAACCCGCAGTACACAGGACAACTTCGCTCATTAGTGAAATACCGGTACATGTACTCTCGAACTAGGCCCACACATGTTACCCGTGCGAAGGATGTAGGTTGTCATCTATAAGAGATACAAGGTGCTCTTCTACGTCAGTTGCAATACAAATGACATTCGTTCATGACTTTGTCTCAGCTTAATTCCTCCAAGGTCTAAGACATAGAAAATGGCAAAACTGAGAAAAGTCTGTGTGAGAGAAATGGGACTTTTTGTGATCCCAATAAATCAACTTCAATCAGTATTTTTTTTGGAATACATTCTTCAGTAAGAAAACGGTATCTCATATCATTTATAGAACACTTATATCGACAATATTGATTCGCAGGCGACTCGATATTTCTCCCGAGTTTATGAGAGTGCTAGATAGATTATTATTGCAGGCTCCGGAAGGTTTCAAGCAGTTAAAATGATTCATGCAAAAGATTACAATGATGAAGTTGGTGATGGTATTTAGGGAGGATATGGAGGGATTCATCACCTGAGTATAGAGTGTAGGCTACACATTAATGAACCCAACTGACAAATACCGATAGGTGATGAGGAAGTTGCTGACAGAATACCTGTCAAAAAATGACGCTAATTACCGGTAGTACTCATTTCCCAGTCAACACGGGGAGTCCTCATACGACAGTTCGGGTTGGGCCCAAAATAACGCAAACATTTGACTACTATACATTTGCGCATTGAGGATGCTAGAAAGTCAACATCATCTTGAATACACCAAATTACGTGATACAGAGATCCGAAAAATAAAACGACATACGTATTTTTCCTTACCTGACTTAGTGGAACACACATAAATTTTTACAACGTTAGTTGGCAGCTTGGGATATTTGCCTGTTGGATGCCCCTTCAAGACTTTTTCCACGTCCTCCTCACTTGGGGGCTGCATCACTGAACGAATGAGTTGATGGGACTAGGAAACAAATGAAAATGATTTAATTCCCAAAATGAGTTGACTCGAATTGTGACTATGTCCAAGGGCAAATCACTCACTCTGGATGTCAATCAGACTGAAAAAGGCCTCTTTCCGTTAGAAATGTCAGAAGACCACTGGGAGCTGCTGAATCTAGCTGATCCCGTGCAGTCCAGTGAAAAACACTCCAGATATCAACACTGAAAACCTCCATGAACAGGTCATGATGCCAGCAGGGAAAATAATCTCTACACAAACTGAACAGTGTTTATGTTGCCAGACATGCTGCTCACAGACCCCACACAGTGTTCTGGAATTGAAGAGGTACATGCCTCCTCTGCTGGCCCAATGTTCATGTTGCTACCTGACTGATTGACTGCAGCATGCAAACACATTCTTAAAGGTGTTACGTTTATCATGACAGGTGACTTTGATGGCTCTCAGAGTCTTCCAACTCAAAGCTTGCTTTTTTTCACAAGAGGATGGGACATCCTAATGTTAACAGGGCAGAGATTCTTAGCACTCGTCCCACACTTCACCGTGACCGGTGACGCAAGGAAAGTGGGTGAACTCCCACCTCAGTTTTCCGACATCACATTCCAGTCATTAATTGTGACACAACATACACGAGGAAAGATCTCATGTTGGGACATTTAAAAACATCGGTTATTTAATTGTTATACATGTACATGTAGTTTGATAAGACTTATACAACAATCCACTTTGACACCTACCTTCCAACTGAAAGAGCCTCTCAACAAAACATCAACAGGTCCTCCCAATTCCAATCCCCCTGGGAGAATAAATCAATGTTGTGTCCATCTGCTATGGCTCGAACCGTGACCGGTTGCTGTGGATTGCTCAGGAGTGCAAAAACAAATGATCATAATCGGCATCTATAATTCACCTGCAAATGATTTCCATGGCAACTGAATGCTTTTGATGTCAAACAACAGAATGTCACACAGCTAGGTTAAACAAATCGGTAGAGATGGCTGAAAATAACAAATCAAATAGAAATTAATTCAGCGACAGATACAATATTCCTCGTGAGATCATTGACTTTTAATCCTTCATGACATGATGGTACTTTCATTCTGAAAGCGATGATGCAGTAAATATGATAATAGGGTGTGTCCATAGATCAATCGCTGGCTTTTGCTCTGTCGTATCGATAAATAACAACACGATAATGTCATATGGTTCCAGACATGGTATGGCTAGAATACTTGACAAAGTACCGTAATCTATTCAGGGCAGGCAAATGTCACCCTACGCAATTGCATGCAGGGATGTCAGTAAGATTTTGGGTGGCACTCTCAGTTAGTCAAGTAGGTGGATTCTTGAATTCACAGGGACCTGATGAGAGTGGTCCTAAACCCTAACCCTAGCTCTCGTCCTAACTCCTCACTTCAGGGCCGATTTAATGAGCCGAGCTTTTTTCTTGGGGAAGGGGCAAAAGTGCATTTATTTTTTTGCAACCACTGTACCTGGCATGCCTGGAACCGGCCTAAGACGATTCTAACGATAGAACTGCTTTACGAATACGACCCCATGGATGGGTCGTATTTATAAAGCGGTTCTATCTTTAGAACCGTCTTAGGCTGGTTCCAAGTATCGTCAACCACTGTACTTGGAACCGGCGTAAGACGGTTCTAATGATAGAACCGCTTTATAAATACAACCCATGGGGTCGTATTCATAAGCAGTTCTATCGTTGGAATTGTCTTAGGCCGGTTCCAGGTACAGTGGTTGACGATACTTGGAACCGGCCTAAGACGGTTCTAACGATAGAACTGCTTTATGAATACGACCCTTCATAAAGCGGTTCTATGATTAGAACCGTCTTAGGCTGGTTCCAAGTGTACTTCACCACTAGGCCTACACGTGGAACCGGCCTAATTAAATTAAGACGGTTCTAAGGATAGAACCACTTTATGAATACGACCCATAGGGTCGTATTCATAAAGCGGTTCTATCGTTAGAACCGTCTTAGACCGGTTCCGAGTACAGTGGTTGACGATACTTGGAACCGGCCTAAGACCAGAAGACGGTTCTAAAAGATAGAACCGCTTTATCAGTTTATCAGTTTATGAATATGTTTGTCATTGTGCTCGAATTACCTGGGCCCTAGTAGGCCTAGGCCTATAAAACTTCCATTGTTCAGTAGTATCAAGTAACGCACAGGCCCTATAGTTACCTGTTGAATGTCATTTGCGTAGCATTTCGCATGTTTGGTGGAGGGGAAAGGAGATTTTGCGAGGGAAATCCCTCGGTGAACTCGGCAGGCCCCTAAATCTATTTTTACACACATGACACATGTCACATGTGGGGTTTCCCGTTTTTTTGGGACTGGTCGTCTGCTCTCGCCGTAACACTTTTCTATACGAGCGGAGCGTTACGAGGTTAAAGAATCAGTCTAGAAGTTGAGCTAGACTATTCCTTTATCAGCACAGTACAGTACTTCGTCGGTCTGACACAAANTGCTTTTATTGGCCATTGTTTACAAAAAATGCAGGCCATGCACAGAGCGATGCATTGTGAATGTACTGCGGGGGCACTGATGGTTGGGCCCGTTCCGCTTCGCTGATTTTATGCTGATTAGCCATGTGCTAGGTGCGATAAGGCCTATAGGCCTAGGCCTCTCAGCAGTCCAGCAGTGCACCAGTGGTCACAGACGATTACAAAATAAAGATGGCGTTGCCATTTAGCATGTTTAGGCCTACGCCTATTCTTTCTAGGCCTTCATGGAGCGTTCGGCGTTACACCTGGTAAAAACCCATGTCACTCTACACTGGTAGTTCAGCCATAGACACAGTTCCTAATCTTGACTGATATTCTCTTTCTGTTCAGGTAATCCAACTCCCAAGATGAAGCAGAACAGCTGGCCCTTCGTCATTAATCTTGGGAACAGTATCATTGGTGTCAGTGTGCTGGCTATGCCGTTTTGTTTCAAACAGGTAGGCTATTAAATGTGATGAAAGAGTTAACCTTGATTGGCTTTCTCTTCACAATCACATTGTCATAATTTGCATCCTACAGGTGTTGTTCCCCACGTAGGTACTCATTGGTCATGTTGGTTCTTAGCACTCGCACAATTGTTACTGCACGATTATAACTGCAAGTAAAAACCCATTGGGAGCAAGCAAGCCTATGAACCACTGATTATCTCAGGATGTGTAGCTTGGGAAGGCACTGAACATTTGTCATGTAACATTTTTTTGTTACTTGGTCTTGGCCACAACCATGCAGTGGTAGACAGTGGAACTTCGAATTAGGTTCTTTTTACTAGCTTTCTAATTCTATATAGATAACTGCACTTGACATAATGTTAGTTCTTGCTATTCCAGTGTGGCATTATTCTTGGTGCTCTGCTACTTCTTGGAAGTGCTTGGCTAACAAGTGTATCCTGCAATTTACTCATGAAGGCTGCAATTGCCTCAAAAAGGAGGTCCTATGAATTCCTTGGTAAGTTTTCAGGGGTTTGTCCCATGGGTCGATTGCTGCATGCTGTTAGTGCAATGTACACTCAGCTTGGTCATGCAATTGCTTACACAATGCGGTGTGTCCTGTAGTTTCTGGGAACTTTAGAAAATGATGATTTATTTAGTTTGTGTCATATTTTTGGTCTCCGTTGTATGTAGTCCAGAGGGATGCTTTCCAAGTTACTACAAATACAATTGGTCCTATTGGTGAAATATTTCAACCAGTGCTTTATTTTCTCAAAACCCATGCTTACAAAATGTTGACTTTGTCATATTTCAGCATTTCAAACCTTTGGTGCCGCTGGAAAACTTGCTGTTGAAGTGTGGTGAGTATATGGAATAGAGAACACTGACTTTGGCATGAGTCAGTGAATTTTAAGCTTCGAAGAATGAATAAATTAATGCTTTCTTGTACTTTTACTTAATTTTTTGAACTGAATGGTAAACATCCCAGAATCTAATGGTGATTGTTGGAAAAATTTTGGTCTCCAAATATAGCATGTAAATTTGTTTTGCACTTGCAGCATTATTGGTCTCTTAATTGGGACGTGTATAGCCTTCTATGTTGTAATTGGTGATTTGGGACCACTGATCATCTCCAAAGTTTTACATATCGAGGTTTGTACATTTCCTTTGCGTTTGAAACATAAATCTAAGGGCATGCACCAAATTCATACTCACCTGTAACGTGGCCAAATATATACGGAAAGTTCTTATGTACTGGCATGGCTGAAGTTACCGTACACAATATTAAATTTTAACACTGTTTATTTTCCTTTCAGAATAATCAAACGTTGCGGGTGTCAATACTGATGATACTAGCTGTGACAGTTGTGACCCCTCTCGGCTTGTTGAGGAGTATTGAAAGTTTAAGTAACATTAGTGCAATATCTATTGGATTTTATATGGTCTTTGTATTCCTGGTGAGTGACTCAATTGAAGCCCTGTAAATCAGTAAACACCACTCTTTGGATTCTTTTGATTGCATTTGGATTCTTTTGATTGCACTTTGTACAGGGTGTGCCCAAATCAACAAAAAGGCTGTTTCAAGATTCCCTTGGATTTTCAACTAATGAATTATAATTAAATTTTCAGATATTTTGTACATCCATTCCTAATATTATAGAGGGGGCCTGGTTAGGAAAAATAGTGCTTTGGAGAACAGAAGGTGTTTTTCAGAGTTTGCCTATCTTTTCCATGGCATTTGGTTGCCAAACGTGAGTATTGATGACAAATGTGCTGTTTATACACATCATTTACCTTAGTTTGTGTTTCTGTATCAGAAAGTATTCATTTATCTGATTACATTGTACTTTACTTTTCAGTCAGTTGTTTGTAATGTATGACGCCCTTCAGGAACCATCTTTGAAGCAGATGACACAGATTATCAAAGGTGCAATTAGTCTATGTACCTCAGTCTACCTGATGGTGAGTGTTCTGTTCTTGCACAGATTAGAGGACTTGTGTTCTTGCACGGATTTTCTCCATCTCGGGTTGCTCTCCTCCTCCTGTGTATTCTACATTAAATCTTACTGTATGGTCCATATTGGCACTTCCTTTATTGAATATTTTAAAACTCGTTGATGTTGAGCATATTGAGGGATTGATACAGTTACTGTAAAGCAAGATAATTTCGCGGCTGGAAATTTTCGCGAATCAAGAATTGTAGACATATTCGCGGCAGGATATTTTCGCGAGCCTCTGCCATTTTTTAGCTCNATTCAAGCATGCATGGATGCATGCAAGCCAAAGTCATTGTCACACTGGTTGACAGATGATGCAGTGAACTGTGAACTGATGGAGTTTCAGTTAGGCCTAATTTGTCACAACAAGCTAAGAAATCATACAACCAGATCCATCAGTACCAACAGCAGAATTGCAGATGTCAATGGGTTCAAACAAGGCAATCAGACCCTGTAATTGTCAGCTTGGCTGTTGTTGGGTCAATGCACACTGAGCAGCCATGCATTGTATGTGTATAATATGCACTGACGCATTCACTGACAGGACTGCGCCTTATAGGGAGGTGCGCCTTATGTATGGATTTCATCAGAGATTTTGGGTGAAATTGAGGGTGCGCCTTATAGTCAGGTGCGCCCTATAGTCAGGAAAATACGGTATTTATATTCGCGGCAGGAAATTTTCGCGACTCGTACACTCTCGCGAAATTCGCGAAAATTTCCTGCACGCGAAATTTTCCTGCTTTACAGTATGTCACTATTGCATTCCAGGTTGGTTTCTTCGGATACATTGCATTTTACAATGTGGAGATCGCTGGCGATATCCTTATGAATCTCAAGTCATCCCTCTTCACAGAATTAGTCAAATTTGGCTTTGTGCTTTCCATAGCAGTCAGTTTCCCTCTGTGTATATTTCCTTGTCGAGCCTCAATTCATACTTTACTGTTTGGTCATGAGGTAAGTGTATTCAATTTTGTGGTATCAATCATAGTCTGAAACAGAATCCTGACGTCTTATCATCTAGTGAATGGAAATGTTGAGAAAAAGCAGTAGAAATGTCAATAACAGTGCCAGTCTTGTCTCAAGGCAGACCTTAACTTGGACTCAATATCAATAATTGATATCGAGTCTTAACGGCTTAACCTGTTTACTTCAAGTACATTTTGAAATTTGCAGATTACGTTTATAACTGTACTTTTCTGTTTTATTCATGTGCTATACTTTTATCTTTTTTTTCTAGCAAAAGGCATATCATGATAACATCGGTGGTGGTGGAGGTAGTCATCGCATTCCTGAGGGGCGTTTTCGTATGATCTCTCTCTGTATCATCATTTCAACTTTCATGGTTGGCGTTGTTGTTCCTAATGGTAAGTGGCTGAATCAGCCTGGTTGCAAAGTGTAGATTTGTAGAGACATGGCTAGTGTGTTCCCTCTTATCAATACAGCTCTGTCAATGGCCATCCCTGGCTCATGTTCATGTAGGCCTGATCGTAGAAGGGGCTGATCCAGGTTTTTGGATGGGAGAATGAAATGTACCCTCAGGTTGCCTGTAGAGATCATGTGCATCAAAAAGGTCAATACGTGTCGCCCCGTCTGTTAGTCATGTCAGTTATATTTATTTTTCAGTTGAATTTGTTCTTGGTATGACTGGTGCTACAATGGGATCAATGATATGTTACCTGTTTCCTGCCATTATGTTCATTCGTGTAATGTCAGTTTCTTCAAATAGCAAAACTGTGTCTCAGGTAAGGGACTTGCACGAGTATCACTTCAAATATGTACTACTGGAAATGTTACAAATATATTTCGATGTCCTAGAATGTTTGTTCGTTTCAAACAGGCTGACTCTGTGAGGAAAAACTGGCACTGTGGGCACAGTAGTAATGAAGGATTGGCCTTTCTCTTTTAGATTGTTCTCGTCCTCGGTGTGATCATACTATTTGCCAGCACGTATACCACATTGTATTCACATGACAAGACCAAACATGTTGCGGTGGATGCTGGACCAAATCTAAACAAACCTGATATGCCTGGTGACAAAATAAAAAAAGGTGAGTGCATAAAAATCATATTCATATATTCTGCTTGCTTCGCTGGCCTGATTAAACCACTGGGCTGTGAGGGCTCCTCAATGGCAATTCTAAAATGGCAACTCATACCTCCGAATGGCTTGTCGTCTGCTAGTTTTGAGTCTTCTGTAGTTAAGCATATCAAACTCAGTTAGAACTGTGTTTACAGATGTACCTGTTCCAGACAGTCCCATTGAGGGTGGCAAGGATGCAAAGCCGGCGAAGAAAATAGAACCTGTGAAGGACCCACCTAAAGTGAAAGGTCAGTGTTTGCGTTATCGCTCATACTCTGGTTTTTTTTCTTTCTAGTTTCTTACCTGTGAGAAAATGTGTGTCAAAAACAGGTGCTGAGAAATCATGTGTAGATTGTCCATGTCTCTTGAGTGACGAGTTTGCTGATCTTAGTTGCAGTGCCTCAGGGAGATGAAAAAAGGAAGGAACCACCTAATCCCCATGCTCCAGAGGAGAAGAAAATTCAAAAGGAAAATAAAAACAAGGTGAATACTTACACTCTGGGATTGGCAAAGACTAGATGGATTCCAATGTGCCAGGTACATCGGCAGAGAAAGAGTTAATATGCGACACTTTTCATTTTGACATGATTGCAGCAACCTCCAGCTAAACCAGTTGAAAAGCCAGTAAAAAAGGAGCTGAAGACAAACCCTCCTGAGGTGAAGAAAGACACAGCGACGACCGAGAAGGGTGTGGTGAAAGAGGGTGAAAAAAATAAAACTCCAACTAAGAAAACAGATACTGCAAATGTGGCCAAGAATGTTGAGGTGAGGACAGTTATTGTTGTAATATAATGTTGAGGGCAAATTTGATGATTCAATTGGAAAAAGTGTGTATAAAATCTTAGATATTATGGTTCTAACTTATTAGAAGGGTGTAGTAGGCGTAGATTCAATCCTATTAACCTGTGGCCTCTCCTCCATCATGTCTATCAAAAGTGGTTGAGGATCCAGTTAAAACTCAGTTCCCAATCCCAGTGATAGATAGAAGAGCAGTGATAATGCAGTACTTGTATTGCTGAAAAATGGACTCAGGGTGGAAAAGGAGTCCTCAGAATTGTCCTCAGCCTTTACAAGTACATGTACCTGTTGAGATGTACATACACAGCATCTATGCTTCACTAACTTCTCATCAAATCTTGTATCTTGAAAAGCACAAAATGTCGTCAGCTTCGACGTACCACAACTTGCTTCTTTACTGCACTATGCCCATCTGAGAATGCTCCGATCTTGATTCACCAGTGACCCAGGCAGTAAGCTCTATTCAAACACTGTCTTTTTTATGTTTGATTTTGAAATCATTGTTGCAATATTGGAAATGCTTCATTACCCATAGTACTCGACCTGATATGTCATTCCTTTACTGGATCAATCACAATAATAAGAACGGTGAACATGAACATATTCCTTGTAATGTGTGACTGTCAATTGCTGGATGCTGTAGGGTAATGTTCCATTAAACATTGCAATAGATATCACACCTGGTGCTTTGACTAGCCAATCAAATAGTTCTCCATTCCTCAGGCGATAGAATTTAGAAGAACCTGCTGACATGTTAATATGGCCTCTTGGGCAAGTTCTTTATTCTCTGGCTCTCAGATTCTTTTTCACCAAGATTTTCAGGGTCGGGGATAAGTAGAACTAAAATTATATTTTTCAACATTCAGAGTGATTCTGATGTGAAAATCAAACTTGGAGATGAGGAAAAGTTTCCAATACCCTAATAAAGTGAATTCATTTTGGGGGGGGGGTATCTGAGAGCCAGTCAGTGAAAAAGGTTCTTGCCTTGGCTTGCTTGCTTGTATTTTGTGCCAAAGTTTGCAGCACAGGATGATCCTGGTAAGTAAGAGTAGTTGTTTTTTCTCCACTAACAGGCCAAAGTTCAGAGTAACTTAAAGAAACAAGATGAGATACTCCATCAGCTTGCTAAACAACAGCAAGAACAGAAGAAACTCATTGCTGAACATAAACAGCTTATCCAAGAGCTTAAGGAACATAAGAAGGAGCATGATAAGGTATAGTCAACTTTGAATATGAAATAAAGCACCAGGGGCATCGAGTCAAAATCAGATACACCAGAAATTTATGAGAGAGTCGCTCGCCTTACAGATTTTGCAATTTTTATAAGTAAAAATGCATGCATTATGATTTCTGTTGAGCCTTGATCCTTTTGGCAACAATCCAGTCTAGCATGTCTGTAAAATTTCCTGTTTTGTTATCTACTGACTTCATTCTAGTCTTGCATGACGATGTATTCCGTATGTTATCAGAAACTGTGTGTGTGGTGTTGAATTACCTCCGCCTTGGCCATTTTCAACTCAGCTAAGGAAGTTTCTCTTCTCCTGTTGCAAACCCATCCAGTTTTCACTTTTTGCACCAGATGGCAATGTTGAGGATTTAAAGCATCCAAGTTTAGAAGTTATACTGCGGAAATAATTCCATGGGCTGGTTCTCCCTCTTTGAACCACGTGTGGAGGACTGGTCCTGATTACCGTAGTGCAAGGACGCGTGGGAATTTTATGACAAAGACTTTGTGGTATTTGCAGATCTAAAGTTACTCCCCTATGCTCTCGCTATCCTTTTGTGAGGGTGCTGGAGGATGAAACCAATCAACTTGAGAGATCCCCAAGTCCTACATGGGCTTTGAAAATAAGGTCCCACCTTTGTCATTATAAAAAGAATTTGGCTTGAGTTTTGGGACAAATATTGTATGGGAACCAACTTGTTTATGAAGTGTATCACGAGGCAAGGCTCAGGAAAACTGACCATATGATCCTCTTTATTTGCCCTTGGTTACAGATTTGAACAAAAGATGGCAAAATTGAGGTTTGTGTATCTGAGTAAATAGCAATGTGAGTAAGATTCCTGTTGCAAACACCAGGGGCATAGCTAGCTTTTATGGCGCAGGGGGGCAAAACTGATCGAGTCTGAAGGGTGAAGCTGGAGGGGGGTCCTCCCCCAGAAAAAAATTGAAAATCTACACCCTCTCAGATGCATTTTCCCCAAATCTGACACTACAATAACTTGGCTCGAAGAGGGGAAATGACCTTTTAGAGCAAAAAAATTTTTTGTCGCCCCCGGTAGCTATGCCCCTGCAAACACACACTTGTCAAAATCCCGTTCTTTGAAAAAGTTAGAAACCCTCCTAATGTTATGTTACAGACCAGTACAGTACCTCATTTGAAAGTTCATAAAAATAAGAAACTGAAATCACAAAAGGCCAAGCCCAAGGTTTGCATTTTTCTTTACCGACATTGCTGCTCAAGGCAAGATTTTGCATTCCTGAAAACATCCAAAGTGGGAACACTTTGATGCTTGATTTGTTGCTGCTTTTGCATTAATTATCATCTAGGAGATTTCAGCCATTTAAATTTTTGAGGCTCAATCTGATGAAGTTGAAGAAGGAACATAAAAAAGTCACCATCTATCACATGAAAAAATGAGTCTGAAGGAGATTGAACCCAGAACCTCAGAGGTGAAAGGTGCTGATGCTTCCCCTGCGCCACTCTGACACTGGGAGTTGAGTTCCGTTTTTACATAGTAGAAAATTTTGCAATTAGATAAACACTTGGTACATGTAAATGTTTTATGACATATAAATCTTGCTTTGCATTCCATCCAAAAAAGCTTGTTTATTTCTCTTTTGATTGATCGTCTTTGACTTTTTGGTATAAGAGGTAAACTGGCTCACATAGCAAGGTCAGACAGTCTGGGATTGTTTCTGTGTCTTGCAAAAATTTGTGCCAACTGCCGTTGAAAATAGAGCTGCCACAAATTACTGTTGATTGGTGCAAATTGATCGTTTCTTGACTTTTTGAATACCATAGTGAGGATGGATTTTAACACATTCCCCGCCAGCATTTTTTTTAAAAGTAACTAACCAGCGCCAGCATTTTAGCGATTTTTATCAAATTTCAAATTTCTCAAGAAAATTTATCACTTGAGATATGGGAACAAAGAACATGTCAATAGAAAGATCATAGCTCGTTGTTTCTGATACCACAAACCATTTTGTTCTAAGTCCAACCACTTTCTTTCCACAAGATTTAGAAAACTTTCTATTTTCACAAATACACACGTTTTTTCGCAAAAAATGGAGAAAACGCCTCCCGAGCGCCGCCATGTTGGTTTAAATCACACTACAATACAAACAAACCTCCACCTATTTCAAGGCCGTGTTCAATGAGATCGGGGAAAACACAGTGAGACAAGATCGCCAGTGGGTCCATCTATCGGTTGGTGGCTGTAACTACAATTGCCGGAAATTCTCGTCAATGGCGGGGAACCGTCCTGAAGCAATTGACGAAAAATCTCGTCAATGGCGGGGAATGTGTTAAAATCTTGTTTTTAGGGGGTGCGTAGTGGATGAAAATGACAAACTGGGTATGTGTTGCCAAAGCTTTGTAGTAAAGTATGGTTTGTGATTTAGATTTGCCCAGAAGATGGCCTCAGGCATTCAGGATGTACTCAACTCTAATTTATTCTGTTTATTCTGACAATGTTTATGCTTTTAATCACTTGCAAAATGCTGCCTGCTTGCCTAGATTTTCTCTTCAAGAAATGGCCTAGATTTTAATAGCAAATCTATTTTAATTTGGGTTATAATGACTAATGGTCCAGTTGAAATTGGATGAACTTTAGTGGAGCTATAACCTATAGAACAGCACGTTGACAGGATGTCATGTGATGTGATTATCAGATAATTTTGTGGAGAGAATGACTTTGACCTCACAAGGTAACTTGACAGAAAGTACCATTTCACCTTAGGCAAGGTGAAATTGTCTGGGAAAATTAGTAGCATTCGCACATCATAAACAGCTTGGGGCAGACACTGCGTTTTTGCACACATGCTCAGGGGCGGATCCACAATTTTGGAAAAGAGGGGGCACACTGTGCTAGAAACATTGAAATCTGCAGTGAATGTCAATGATTTGCTCCAAATTTCAGAATTTTACTGTCAATTTTACAGATTTGTTGGCCGAAAGGGTGTGTGTGCGCCGGGTGCCCTTTCGGCCTTGGGTCCACGCCTGATGCTATATGCCTAGTGACTTATGACCAGTGTTCCCTGGTCATTGTCAACAGACAAGTGACTTGCGACCAGTATTCTCTGGTCATTGTCAACAGACAAGTGACTTGTGACCAGTATTCCCTGGTCATTGTCAACAGACAGGTGACTTGTGACCAGTATTCCCTGGCCATTGTCAACAGACAATTGACTTGTGACCAGTATTCCCTGGTCATTATCAACAGACAAGTGACTTGTGACCAGTATTCCCTGGCCATTGTCAACAGACAATTGACTTGTGACCAGTATTCCCTGGTCATTGTCAACAGACAGGTGACTTGCGACCAGTATTCCCTGGTCATTATCAACAGACAAGTGACTTGTGACCAGTATTCCCTGGCCATTGTCAACAGACAATTGACTTGTGACCAGTATTCCCTGGTCATTATCAACAGACAAGTGACTTGTGACCAGTATTCCCTGGTCATTTGAAATTCTGTATGGTAACCTCTCACCATAACGACTGAATCCCTGGTTGACAGTCGAGGGACAAAAAAATCTTCTAATACATATAAAGCTTTCACCTTCTCAATGTCAAGCCAAACATTGTTTGTGTTTTCCCAGAATCCTTGGACTGATTACAGTCTAGAACCTCCCGTCTGATTAATTGGTTATCCTAGACTAGAAATTACTGTGACTCGTAGGTTAATTGGTTAGTCAGCGATTGAATGACCTCAGCAAGGTTAGATTTGGAAGAAACATGTATGAGGATATGCTCATTGTTTAGATTTTCAAATTTCTGGTGGCCTACAGAACAGAAGCATGGTCTCTGGACCAGTTCACTATCATTTCCATTGGAACCCTTCAACGACCACCTTGGTATTAAACGTGACCACCTCGCTTAGTTAGTAAGACGGTCACTACTTTCACTATCCTGAATGGTTTCCTCTTTGTTTTCTTTTGATACATGTAGACCAGTTTTTCACAATGATGGCTCCGTTATTAACTCAAATTTGCATTCAGCCAAAGGAAATTTACCCGTACACCAATACGTGCTGAATAATTCAGAATCTCCAATGTAACTTTCCTGACAGACATCAGTCATGATGAAATATCATTTGTAAAAAATGTGTTTCAAGTGTGGAACGTTGGCGTTATGGGTGTGGATAAGTCTGTTGAAGGGCTCTTGGACTGTTTATTTAATGTCAATGACAGTGACTTAATTGACTTTTCCATGAAGCCAATACAATGACTGTGAAGTGCACTTCGTCCTGATGTTATTGAGTGCTAGTTTCCGAGCTGCAGTCAATGTCTGTAGGCCCAGATCATGCCATTCATTGCTGTGAATGTACTTTTAGAAAACCAATACAGGAGTTTCACATCTCAGTGGTTAGCTTGTGAAGTATGTTGGTTGACTACTACGACTACCATGCCTTGACAGCATTGGCCATTGCCTGCCTTTACACATTTTGCCAAATGAACTGGAGCCTATATCATGAGGCCTGTTTCATCAATAGGCTGAATATATAAATGCTACGTGTGACATAAAAATGTCCAGGAAAATTGTTATATTATAAAACATATTTTTTTCTTTGTTATTCTCATCATTTTGACCAAAAACAATATTGGATTTTGCAGCAACAAGTCGATGCTGAAATGAATAGCAGAAGTAATACAAGTCAAACGTGAGATATTTTCTGTCTTTAAAAAGGAATTGAAATCAAAATAGCTGTCAGGAAGTGGCTCCAGGTGGCAGAACATGATCTAAGCTTATACAGTAGGACCTGCTGTATCTTGAACTATTTTCACCTTTATCTGGGAAATATACCGGTAACTTACTGTTTTACCAATGGCTAGTTCGGAGCTAGTGTGGTGCACCTCAAATCCTGGCTTGGGTTGTGAACTGCTGTCACCTGTGTTCTTCTGTTTCCCTTTGAGTTACAGTGAAAATTGTTCTTTTGTTTGTTTGTTTCTGTTCTGTTGCATTGTAGACTTGTTTATATGAAAAAGGAGTTGTTTCTAGCATCCATTTTTCACTCCCTTTCTGACAGACCTAAGTCTGTTGTACAGTTAGGAAAAGAATTTGTGTTCCAGGAGATCAAGAAATAAGTTATAAGGATGAAAAACTAGGACATGCAGCAGACTGCAGGTTTTGAGATGCCAGCAAAATGCAAAGTTTGTAATAAGGCAATAACAGGAGCGAGGGTTGTTGACGTTGATAGTGGTACTGTTCAGGCAGCTGTTGCATCACCATTGGTTGTTTGCCTATTCTTGTAGAAATCGCCCACAACACATAATTAGAATCTGATTTCAGGGCACTAGGCTGTAGGTTACACTTGACAAGAACGAGTATCCAACTCCTTCCCTCCAGAAGACGAGGAGTATGGGGAGCCCTGCGTGGGGGAAGGTGGAAGTGATTTGATAGAGCAAAAATGATTTGGATCCTGTATTAGTAGTGTACACATTCATGCTAAACACATTACTGATTTGTTGATGAAATAGAACACTGAAGAAATTCATATTAGAATAGATGCGACATTCTTTTTGTACTTTTGTGTAAAAAATGCAGTCCTCAGCATTCCTGGAGGAAAACGTTTGAAAATAATGTCAGAATAAATGTAAAAAGGTGATTTTCTGTGGTACGTGCTGATGACATGATAAGATTGTCCCCATCATTTTGTTGAACAATCAAAAGGTCATTGTGAAATCGGCAAATGATGTAGGCTAATTGTTATTGTAATTCTGTCATGCTGCCCAAAATAATGACGGTGATAGCAGTTGACTGGTGGTGACTAGACCGACAGTGGCCTCTTTTTGTCCCAGTCCAGCATGTTGGCACACCTCACCTGGAGAAGGGTGCAGTCACTTTTACTTCTGAAATGTCAGGCACCATTATCTGTTGGTATCACCAAAAGTAGATCTATTTTTGGTATCACTGAAAAGCAAACGCACCCCAAAATAGACACTGACCTTGCTCAATAATTTGGAAAAAAATGAGTAGTTTGTGAGTGCAGTAGTATGAGTACTTGTCAGCTTTACTTTCTAACCTGATTTTTCGGCATAAATAACAAGTCATTATTTTGAATGACAACAGATGGGGCTGATTGACATATCATCAGTCTCCCAAAATGAAAAAAATGGTTATAGGAAAATCCTTGTGTTGTTTGACTTTCGTGACTAATGATGATATAAATTTGGAAAGGTTGATAATAAAGGTATTGGAACACCAACGATCACATGAAGCAATAATCTGCATATTTTTGCCTTTTCTGTTGTAGGCCTGCCTACAGTACCAGTTGACAGCATGAAACGCAGTTGAAAGTAAATTGGTTTTCGATTGTGCAAATAATGGACCAATTGTGGTGGAGCCTATTCTTGTCAGAGTGTCCAGTTTTTTTCAGGAAACTCATTTGGGCACATTTTCCCTTCACAGAATAATTGCATTTCTGTTGTTTGTTCAGCTGATGTGAAGGTGACACCAACCTCACCAATGTACTGACCTGACCAATATTATACCAACTAGGCCTACGTGCTGCAGCTCACATGGATAGAATGAACTCCGCCTGCTGAGGCAGTTTGGAGTGTAGCATAATAGCACTTCTATTTATATTCACAACTGGCCAACAAAGAGCTTTTTTTTGTGCTTTTGCTGTGCTAGCTTACTCCCAATAATCATTGTATGCTCCCACCCATTGTTTTACTTGTCGGCGGGCGTGGATGATGCTTGACCTGTATTACATACATAGTACAGGCATTTATCGTTATTGAATATCAAATTGCGATTTTTATGAAGGTAATTGTAGTCAGCAGAATGTGATTGTTGAATCATGTCCCAGACGAAGAACTAATGTGAAGTGACCCTTGATGCCATTCCGAGCAAGGCAGGAGTATACCTGATCTGCTATTCTGAGTTTTTGTTCGAAGCATTGAAATGAGCGGCATGAAATTTTACTTTTAGCAGTTTCGTAAAATGAAAGTCTACAAATCCTCCCTTGTTTTGCTTGCCTTTAATTTTAGCTTATGTTTTGAACTTTTTTAGGAGGAGGCAGTGAAACGAGGCCTCAACAGTGCGAGTGCAGACCTCCTAAAAGACCTTGATTTCAAGTCGGTGAAAAACAAGAAAGCAGCAGCGGCAAATGTCCCACAACCAAATAACCAGAACATTGATCAGCAGAAGAAACCTCAACAGCAAGAACAGAAGAAACTCATTGCTGAACATAAACAGCTTATCCAAGAGCTTAAGGAACATAAGAAGGAGCATGATAAGGTATAGTCCACTTTGAATATGAAATAAAGCACCGGGGACATCGAGTCAAAATCAGATACACCAAAAATTTATGAGCGAGTCGCTCGCCTTACAGATTTTGCAATTTTTATAAGTAAAAATGCATGCATTATGATTTCTGTTGAGCCTTGATCCTTTTGGCAACAATCCAGTCTAGCATGTCTGTAAAATTTCCTGTTTTGTTATCTACTGACTTCATTCTAGTCTTGCATGACGATGTATTCTGTATGTTATCAGAAACTGTGTAGGGTTGAATCACCTCCGACTTGGCCATTTTCAACTCAACTAAGGAAGTTTCTCTTCTTCTGTTGCAAACCCATCCAGTTTTCACTTTTTGCACCAGATGGCAATGTTGAGGATTTAAAGCACCCAAGTTTAGAAGTTATACTGCGGAAATAATTCCATGGGCTGGTTCTCCCTCTTTGAACCATGTATGGAGGACTGGTCCTGATTACCGTTGTGCAAGGACTCGTGGGAATTTTATGATAAAGCGTTTGTGGTATTTGCAGTTCTAAAGTTAATCCCCTGTGCTCTCGCTATCCTTTTGTGAGGGTGCTGGAGGATGAAACCAATCAACTTGAGGGATCCCTGTTACCGGGTAGTCCTACATGGGCTTGGCAAATAAGGTCCCACATTTGTCATTATAAAAAGAATTTGGCTTGAGTTTTGGGACAAATATTGTATGGGAACCAACTTGTTTATGAAGTGTATCACGAGGCAAGGCTCAGGAAAACTGACCATACGATCCTCTTTATTTGCCCTTGGTTACAGATTTAAACAAAAGATGGCAAAATTGAGGTTTGTGTACACGTATCTGAGTAAATAGCATGCGAGTAAGATTCTTGTTGCAAACACCAGGGGCATAGCTAGCTTTTATGGCGTAGGGGGCAAAACCGATCGAGTCTGTAGGGTGAAGTTGGAGGGGGTGGGGGCCCTCCCCCAGAAAAAAATTGAAAATCTACACCCTCTCAGATGCATTTCCCCCACATCACTACAATAACTTGGCTCGAAGAGGGAAATGACCTTTTAGAGGAAAAAATTTTTTTTGTCCCTTCCCCCCCCCGCTAGATACGCCCCTGCAAACACACACTTGTCAAAATCCCGTTCTTTGAAAAAGTTAGAAACCCTCCTAATGTTATGTTACAGACCAGTACAGTACCTCATTTGAAACCTCATAAAAATAAGAAACTGAAATCACAAAAGGCCAAGCCCAAGGTTTGCATTTTTCTTTACCGCCATTGCTACTCAAGGCAAGATTTTGCATTCCTGAAAACATCCAAAAGTGGGATGCTTGATTTGTTGCTGCTTTTGCATTATCATCTAGGAGATTTCAGCCATTTAAACTTTTGAGGCTCAATCTGATGAAGCTGAAGAAGGAACATAAAAAAGTCACCATCTATCACATGAAAAAATGAGTGAAGGAGATTGAACCCAGTACTTCAGAGGTGAAAGGTGCTGATGCTTCCACTGCGCCACTCTGACACTGGGAGTTGAGTTACGTTTTTACATAGTAGAAAATTTTGCAATTAGATAAACACTTGGTACATGTAAATGTTTTATGACATATAAATCTTGCTTTGCATTCCATCCAAAAAAGCTTGTTTATTTCTCTTTTGATTGATTGTCTTTGACTTTTTGGTGTAAGAGGTAAACTGGCTCACATAGCAAGGTCAGACAGTCTGGGATTGTTTCTGTGTCTTGCAAACATTTGTGCCAACTGCCGTTGAAAATAGAACTGCCACAAATTTATACTGTTGATTGGTGCAAATTGATCGTTTCTTGACTTTTTGAATACCATAGTGAGGATGGATTTTAAAATCTTGTTTTATAGGGGGTACGTAGTGGATGAAAATGACAAACTGGGTATGTGTTGCCAAAGCTTAGTAGTAAAGTATGGTTTGTGATTTAGATGGTATGGCCCAGAAGATGGCCTCAGGGTGTACTCAACTGTAATTTATTCTGACAATGTTTATGCTTTTAATCACTTGCAAAATGCTGCCTGCTTGCCTAGATTTTCTCTTCAAGAAATGGCCTAGATTTTAATAGCAAATCTATTTTAATCTGGGTTATAATGACTAATGGTCCAGTTGAAATTGGATGAACTTTAGTGGAGCTATAACCTATAGAACAGCACGTTGACAGGATGTCATGTGATGTGATTTTCAGATAATTTTGTGGAGGGAATGACTTTGACCTCACAAGGTAACTTGACAGAAAGTACCATTTCACCTTGGGCAAGGTGAAATTGTCTGGGAAAATTAGTAGCATTCGCACATCATAAACAGCTTGGGGCAGACACTGCGTTTTTGCACACATGCTCAGGGGCGGATCCACAATTTCGGAAAAGAGGGGGCGCACTGTGCTAGAAACATTGAAATCTGCAGTGAATGTCAATGATTTGCTCCAAATTTCAGAATTTTACTGTCAATTTTACAGATTTGTTGACCGAAAGGGTGTGGGTGCGCCAGGTGCCCTTTCGGCCTTGGGTCCACGCCTGATGCTATATGCCTAGTGACTTATGACCAGTGTTCCCTGGTCATTGTCAACAGACAAGTGACTTGTGACCAGTATTCCCTGGTCATTGTCAACAGACAGGTGACTTGCGACCAGTATTCCCTGGTCATTGTCAACAGACAGGTGACTTGCGACCAGTATTCCCTGGCCATTTTCAACAGACAAGTGACTTGTGACCAGTATTCCCTGGCCATTATCAACAGACAAGTGACTTGTGACCAGTATTCCCTGGCCATTATCAACAGACAAGTGACTTGTGACCAGTATTCCCTGGCCATTGTCAACAGACAAGTGACTTGTGACCAGTATTCCCTGGTCATGTGAAATTCTGTATGGTAACCTCTCACCATAACGACTGAATCCCTGGTTGACAGTCGAGGGACAAAAAAATCTTCTAATATAAAGCTTTCACCTTCTCAATGTCAAGCCAAACATTGTTTGTGTTTTCCCAGAATCCGTGGCCGGACTGATTACAGTCTAGAACCTCCCGTCTGATTAATTGGTTATCCATTCCTAGACTAGAAATTACTGTGACTCGTAGGTTAATTGGTTAGTCAGCGATTGAATGACCTCAGCAAGGTTAGATTGGGAAGAAACGTGTATGAGGATTTGCTCATTGTTTAGATTTTCAAATTTCTGGTGGCCTAACAGAACAGAAGCACATGGTCTCTGGACCATTTCACTGTCATTTCCATTGGAACCTTTCAATGACCACCTTGGTATTAGGGAGTTATCGTCGATCCGTGTCACGTATGACGTATCGAGCTAATGTATTTTCTATTAAAGTCATATGTCATACGATACGGAGCCTTGCCAAAAGTCCCTATTAAACGTGACCACCTCGCAAAGATGGTCACTACTTCCACTATCCTGAATGGTTTCCTCTTTGTTTTCTTTTGATAGACCAGTTTTTCACAATGATGGCTCCGTTATTAACTCAAATTTGCATTCAGCCAAAGGAAATTTACCCGTACACCAATACGTGCTGAATAATTCAGAATCTCCAATGTAACTTTCCTGACAGACGTCAGTCATGATGAAATATCATTTGTAAAAAATGTGTTTCAAGTGTGGAACGTTGGCGTTATGGGTGTGGATAAATCTGTTGAGGGGCTCTTGGACTGTTTATTTAATGTCAATGACAGTGGCTTAATTGACTTTTCCATGAAACCAATACAATGACTGTGAAGTGCACTTCGTCCTGATGTTATTGAGTGCTAGTTTCCGAGCTGCAGTCAACGTCTGTAGGCCTAGATCATGCCATTTCATTGCTGTGAATGTACTTTTAGAAAACCAACACAGGAGTTTCACATCTCAGTGGTCAGTTTGTGAAGTATGGTGATTGACTATGCCTTGACAGCATTGGCCGTTGCCTGCCTTACATTTTGCCAAATGAACTGGAGCCTATATCATGAGGCCTGTTTCATCAATAGGCTGAATATATAAATGCTATGTGTGACATAAAAATGTCCAGGAAAATTGTTATATTATAAAACATATTTTTTTCTTCGTTATTCTCATCATTTTGACCAAAAACGATATTGGATTTTGCAGCCACAAGTCGATGCTGAAATGAATAGCAGAAGTAATACAAGTCAACCGTGAGATATTTTCTGTCTTTAAAAAGGCGTTGAAATCAAAATAGCTGTCAGGAATTGGCTCCAGGTGGCAGAACATTACATGATCTACAGTAGGACCTGCTGTATCTTGAACTATTTTCACCTTTTTCTGGGAAATATACCGGTAACTTACTGTTTTACCAATGGCTAGTTCGAAGCTAGTGTGGTGCACCTCAAATCCTGGCTTGGGTTGTGAACTGCTGTCACTTGTGTTCTTCTGTTTCCCTTTGAGTTACAGTGAAAATTGTTCTTTTGTTTGTTTGTTTCTGTTCTGTTGCTTTGTAGACTTGTTTATATGAAAAAGGAGTTGTTTCTAGCATCCATTTTTGACTCCCTTTCTGACAGACCTAAGTCTGTTGTACAGTTAGGAAAAGAATTTGTGTTCCAGGAGATCAAGAAAATAAGTTATTAGAATGAAAAACTAGGACATGCAGCAGACTGCAGGTTTTGAGATGCCAGCAAAATGCAAAGTTTGTAATATGGCAATAACAGGAGCGAGGGTTGTTGACGTTGATAGTGGTACTGTTCAGGCAGCTGTTGCATCACCATTGGTTGTTTGCCTATTCTTTCAGAAATCACCCACAACACATAATTAGAATCTGATTTCAGGGCACTAGGCTGCTGTAGGTTACACTTGACAAGAACGAGTATCCAACTCCTTCCCTCCAGAAGACGAGGAGTATCGGGAGCCCTGCTTGGGGGAAGATGGAAGTGATTTGATATAGCAAAAATGATTTGGATCCTGTATTAGTAGTGTACACATTCATGCTAAACACATTACTGGTTTGTTGAAGTTAAGTTGAAATAGAACACTGAAGAAATTCATATTAGAATAGATGCGACATTCTTTTTGTACTTTTGTGTAAACAAATGCAGTCCTCGGCATTCCTGGAGGAAAACGTTTGAAAATAATGTCAGAATAAATGTAAAAAGGTGATTATCTGTGGTACGTGCTGATGACATGATAAGATTGTCCCCACCATTTTGTTGAACAATCAAAAGGTCATTGTGAAATCGGCAAATGATGTAGGCTAATTGTTATTGTAATTCTGTCATGCTGCCCCAAATAATGACGGTGATAGCAGTTGACTGGTGGTGACTAGACCGACAGTGGCCTCTTTTTGTCCCAGTCCAGCATGTTGGCACACCTCACCTGTTGACAAGAACGAGTATCCAACTCCTTCCCTCCAGAAGACGAGGAGTATGGGGAGCCCTGCTTGGGGGAAGATGGAAGTGATTTGATATAGCAAAAATGATTTGGATCCTGTATTAGTAGTGTACACATTCATGCTAAACACATTACTGGTTTGTTGAAGTTAAGTTGAAATAGAACACTGAAGAAATTCATATTAGAATAGATGCAACATTCTTTTTGTATTTAAGTTTTGTGTAAAAAACACACAGTCCTCAGCATTCCTGGAGGAAAAAGTTCGAAAATAATGTCTGAATAAATGTAAAAAGGTGATTTTCTGTGGTACGTGCTGATGACATGATAAGATTGTCCCCATCATTTTGTTGAACAATCAAAAGGTCATTGTGAAATCGGCAAATGATGTAGGCTAATTGTTATTGTAATTCTGTCATGCTGCCCCAAATAATGACGGTGATAGCAGTTGACTGGTGGTGACTAGGCCGACACTGGCCTCTTCTTGTCCCAGTCCAGCATGTTGGCACACCTCACCTCCTCTTCCCACGTCAGTGAAAATGAAGACTTTACACAGGCACCATTATCTGTTGGTATCACCAAAAGTAGATCTATTTTTGGTATCACTGAAAAGCAAACTTACCCCAAAATAGACACTGACCTTGCTCAATAATTTGGAAAAAAATGAGTAGTTTGTGAGTGCAGTAGTATGAGTACTTGTCAGCTTTACTTTCTAACCTGATTTTTCGGCATAAATAACAAGTCATTATTTTGAATGACAACAGATGGGGCTGATTGACATATCATCAGTCTCCCAAAATGAAAAAAATGGTTATAGGAAAATCCTTGTGTTGTTTGACTTTCGTGACTAATGAGGATATAAATTTGGAAAGGTTGATAATAAAGGTATTGGAACACCAACGATCACATGCAGCAATAATCTGCATATTTTTGCCTTTTCTGTTGTAGGCCTGCCTACAGTACCAGTTGACAGCATGAAACGCAGTTGAAAGTAAATTGGTTTTCGATTGTGCAAATAATGGACCAATTGTGGTGGAGCCTATTCTTGTCAGTGTCCAGTTTTTTTTTCAGGAAACTCATTTGGGCACATTTTCCCTTCACAGAATAATTGCATTTCTGTTGTTTGTTCAGCTGATGTGAAGGTGACACCGACCTAACCAATGTACTGACCTGACCAATATTATACCAACTAGGCCTACGTGCTGAAGCTCACATGGATAGAATGAACTCCGCCTGCTGAGGCAGTTTGGAGTGTAGCATAATAGCACTTCTATTTATATTCACAACTGGCCAACAAAGAACTTTTTTTGTGCTTTTGCTGTGCTAGCTTACTTCCAATAATCATTGTATGCTCCCACCCATTGTTTTACTTGTCGGCGGGCGTGGATGATGCTTGACCTGTATTGCATACATAGTACAGGCATTTATCGTTATTGAATATCAAATTGCGATTTTTATGAAGGTAATTGTAGTCAGCAGAATGTGATTGTTGAATCATGTCCCAGACGAAGAACTAATGTGAAGTGACCCTTGATGCCATTCCGAACAAGGCAGGAGTACACCTGATCTGCTATTCTGAGTTTTTGTTCGAAGCATTGAAATGAGCGGCATGAAATTTTACTTTTAGCAGTTTCGTAAAATGAAAGTCTACAAATCCTCCCTTGTTTTACTTGCCTTTAATTTTAGCTTATGTTTTGAACTTTTTTAGGAGGAGGCAGTGAAACGAGGCCTCAACAGTGCGAGTGCAGACCTCCTAAAGGACCTTGATTTCAAGTCGGTGAAAAACAAGAAAGCAGCAGCGGCAAATGTCCCACAACCAAATAACCAGAACATTGATCAGCAGAAGAAACCTCTCTGGCACCACAACAGAATGTTGCAAAGCAACCTCAAATCCACCAGCCCAACCAGCAACCTGTGCAGAAGAATGTTGTTCAGCAAAATGTTGGGCAAAAGCCAGTTCCTCAGCAAGGAGTTCAAAGTTCGGTGAAAAAATCTGTCCAAAATGTTGGCCAGCAGCCAGTCAAGAATTTGGCCCAGCAACAACAAGGAGCAAAGAATATTGTCCAGCAGCCAGTGCAGAAGGATGCGGAGCAATCAGTAAAAAATGCAGGACAACAAAACATACAGCAACCAGTTCAGAACATGGCTCAGCAGCCAAATCAAAATGTTGCCCGACAGCCTGTTCAGAATGCTGCCCAGCAATCAGCTCAGAAGGTTGCTCAGCAACCAGTCCAAAGTGTTGCACAGCAGCAAGTCAAAAATGTTGCCAAGCAACCAGCCCAAAATGTTGCCCAGCAACCAGCCCAAAATATTGCCCAGCAACCTGTTCAGAAAGTTGCTCCACAACCCATTCAGAAGCAACCGGTTAATGTTGCCCAGCCGCCTGTTAGTGTTAAGAAAGATGTTCAGCCACCAGTTGCCCAGCAACCTCCACTGCCAGTTCAGAAAGTTCAAAAAGCACCACCGCAAGAGGCTGTGAATGTGGCCAAAGGAAAAAATGTTGAGATAAAACAACCTCAGAATGTTCAAAATCCAGCAAATGCATTACCCAAAGCTGCAGCAGCACCTGCATTGAATAAGGTGGTACCAAATGATCCGAAGGAGGCTGTGAAAGATAACTTGAAATGAGCGCAAACATGTCGTGGGATAATAATGAATAATGAACAGTTCTCTTTTGTAACACAACAAAATCTTTCCTGCAGTATTGAAGAAAATACCAGTAGATGCATGCAACAAACTAGCCAAACCTGCTGGCTGATTTCTGCAATGGTTTGCACATTCACATTATTTGATAAAATTTAGTGAGGGGTTGTCTTGGGTAGTCTTGTGTGCTGAAGAACGTCTGAGGTTCAATTTCGCTTTGTTCAATGTTCAGTAAGGTAGGTTCGGGCCAAAGATGTTTTCATGTTTTTTACAAATGTCTATTATACATGTACTGTAATTTGATAGAACTTCCACTTAATGTTCCAATTATATGCTGTTTGTACTACTGGTAAGTGCAGGACCAACTCCCGGAAAGCTGGGCTGTCTAGACCATATTGGTTTATAATTGCAACATTACATGGTAGTATGAGAAATGTACACTGATTTTGGTTATAGTTCAGTTGATACGAACTGTTAATGTTGTTATCCATAAGTATTGCATGATTGGCAGGTCATGCTGTGGATATTTTTTGACCACTCAAAGCAATTTGGCATAAATTGTCAAAGTGTAGGCCATACGTGTTCTTTTTTCGTGTGCTGTATTTAGCACCACGTGAGTCATGGACGTCCATGGCCAAAGAATTTCATTTGATATTTTATGAAAATACAGTTGTCAAGTGAGAGTGACTGCATTATCAGAAAGGTGGAACATAATTTAGGAGGAAACCTACGCTCAGAGAGTCCCCCTCTCTATCACATGAGTAATGGGTCTGATTGGGAATCACACCCGGGACTTAGAGGGGACAGGTGCTAGACGTGCACCACTCTTTTGGCATGGAGAATTTTAGGAGCAGGTGTTATCCTTTACGTGGTTGTGATATATCATATACTGGTAAATGATATATCATATACTGGTAGATTCGTAGGGCTGTTTAAACTTCCGTTTATTATACTTTGGGATTCATGTTAAACTATCATCTATACGACAGGGAAATAAAAGGTGATTGAAGAGATGGTGCTTGGATGGAATCGAATAAATTTAACAAGATTAGCAACATGATGATGGCTGGTGGCGCTGCTGGGTTTGGGGTACTTTTAGTACTTTGTATTTGGAGGCGCACTCAGCCGTCTGTGGTGGATGTGTAATGGATTTTGGATTTTTGTAGTAAACATGTACCGGTATTGTAAATGTCACTTTTATATATGTATAAATTCACAACCACAAAAACCTGTAGTATTATAATATAGACCTTTTCAACCAAGATGGTGGTCAAACAGTTCTTACCAAAAGATGCCAGAAATACCATTCAATGGGCGCTGGTATGCTAAGCTGGTCAAGCTGAGCACAAAAGTTTAGGTAAAGTAATTCTCTGAGGGGATGTGTTTGGTAGTGTTATATCATGCTTGGACAACGAATGGCCACGACACCATGTGGGAGAACTAGTGGGCCATCATCTTTATTGGAAAGGTCTACATTTTCTAAAGATTGAAAGGGGCACTTGCTTCAAGGATTTTCAATTTGTTTGCGTTCTCAATATAGTGTATCCCCAGAGCCTTAGAAATCACCAGTCTTGATAGTCACACAGGCCAGTTGTCAAACAACCAGTTCACTGTGATGGAATCGAATAAATTTAACAAGATTAGCAACATGATGATGGCTGGTGGCGCTGCTGGGTTTGGGGTACTTTGTATTTGGAGGCGCACTCAGCAGTCTGTGGTGGATGTGTAATGGATTTTAGATTTTTGTAGTAAACATGTACCGGTATTGTAAATGTCACTTTTATATATGTATAAATTCACAACCACAAAAACCTGTAGTATTATAAATATAGACCTTTTCCAACCAAGATGGTGGTCAAACAGTTCTTACCAAAAGATGCCAGAAATACCATTCAATGGCCGCTGGTATAAGCTGGTCCGGTTCATAAGAAGACCGTCAAGCTGAGCACAAAAGTTTAGGTAAAGTAATTCTCTGAGGGGACGTGTTTGGTAGTGCTGTATCATGCTTGGACAACGAATGGCCACGACACCATGTGGGAGAACTAGTGGGCCGTCATCTTTATTGGAAAGGTCTACATTTTCTAAAGATTGGAAGAGGCACTTGCTTCAAGGATTTTCAATTTGTTTGCGTTCTCAATATAGTGTATCCCCAGAGCCTTAGAAATTACCAGTCTTGATAGTCACACAGGCCAGTTGTCAAACAACCAGTTCACTGGTTTCATACTTCTGCCGTTGCTGTTCAACTCGCCTCTGAAGGTCTGTTCATTCTTACACACTTTTTCCAAAATGTCTGTGGAAGTCTAGTGCTCTGTGGCTTATTATGGCAGCACTTCAGAAAATACAAGGTAAAATCATCTTGGAAATATCAACAACATGTCATTACTCGCCATTTTCTAACAGACAAGAGGCAATCATGCAGACCGTCTAAATACCTCTTCGCTATCTCTTGAGGATGCCTGTAATTTCAACTGTGAGATATCGGGTCTCTGAGGTACAGTTGCGATTCCATTTACCGACCGTTCCTACCAGTCGTGTCTGGGGTTTGCTTGCTTAATACCTGGCAAGAATGCCACAAAAAAGAATAAAAAATCCCTATCGCTTGATTATCACGTCACTATCGAGTAAGATACATGTGTACTTTCACCCCACCCGCTTTCATCTCAGTTCCAGGAAAGCTTTTCTTTTACTCTGCCTTTCTACGAATAGGGCTTACTACAGGGAGTCCTAAAAAGTGTCCCTCCGTGTTTTCTGGGGACCAGGTTGTGTGATGTTCAGGTGAATGCCTGTCAGAGACACCTTTTGGGACATTTTGTAGTAATCGGAATAAATATTTCCATAGCTTCCAGGCCGTCTTTGGCGTGGTCAAAGACAGCAAAGTCAAATAATACGATGTACATTGAGCCTTTTGGACCGAGTCTGGTTTGAAAGGAGGTTGTTAATTTTAGAATTTGGGCCTGTTCTTGAGCCCTCTTACTATCGAATTTTCATGTGCACAACTTTGCTCGATTTGTTGGAAGGTACGTTAGAATTTGCCTGCTTAAGCCTGCCGCACACTGGAGCTATCTGTTGAGCNATTCGAGACCGTTTGCTCAGCAGATAGCTCGCGTGTGCGCGTATTTTCGGTGAGTTTTCTGCCTCGCGAGGGGGAAAAACTCACCGAAAAATACGCGCACAGGCGAGCTATCTGCCGAGCAAACGGTCTCGAATGACTGTTTGCTCAGCAGATAGCTCCAGTGTGGGGCAGGCTTTAGGCTAGGAATACACCGAACGCGATGCGTTGACGCGGCGCGCGGCAAAGGCTTTGTTATATTTTCCGCTGCACTGCACGCAAACAATTAGGCTTTCAATGCATAAATCGCGCGCGTTGCCCCGTCGCACGCGAAATCGCATTCGGTGTATGGCCTGCTTTAAATTGGAGCTCGAAAGCATTGTTTGTTTCCACTTCGTTGGTCACAGCGCGGAAAAAAAACAAAGGTTTCGAGCATTTCCGCGCACGGAAACGCGCCAATGGAAAGCAGGCCCATCCCTAGCCGTAAGGCTAAGAATCCATTCACGCGAATTTCGAGCGGTGCGATGCCGCAGCCATTGTTCGTTTCCGCAGCATTGGTCATGGACAAAGAATGTCGCATCGCACCGCTCGAAATTCGGGTGAATGGATTCTAAAGCCTTGTTCATACTGCAGGCGCGATGCGAAATTTTTCGCACCTGATTGTTTCCACTGTTAAGCCTATAGTTGTTCACACTTGCGGTGTGACGCGATGCGGAAGAAGCGGTAGGACGCGACGAGCGATTTCCACCGCCCCCGATCGCTCCTGCAGTATTTTTCCGCGTCGAATCGCCTGCCGCATTAGGATACCGGCATATCTGGCACAATTTGAATGACATGAATGATGCACACTTCCGCTAATCATGACCACCATGACCACCGCACGCAACCGCGTCGCGCCGCGCCGCGCTATGTCAAACTGACTCCGCTTGGCGATTTTTTCAACGCATCGCACCGCGCCGCCAATGTGAAAAAGGCATTAAGCCAAGCGCACATTTGCGACAAAACTCAATGCGTTAGGGGTATTTTTTAAATCGACTGACCCGGCTGAATGAGGAGTCGGCAGCGTTGGGTCAGTAGACTTTACAAAAACCCCTAACGCATTGAGTTCTGTCGCAAATGTGCGCTTGGCTTAAAACTGGGCCTGCACTGTAACCTCAAGTTGAAGTGAATTGAAAATACGTGTAGATCTCTGTACTATATTGTAAGTTATATTATTTTGTAATAAACGAATGCTTAAAAAACGCTCGCTTTTTATATCCCTACCAATTACCTGTTGGTGAAGGTTGACACTATCATTCTCTTGTCTTATAAATCAATGAAGTAGCATTCCTCCTAGCTTGAACAACCGTATTTCTTCGTTGCCTCCAGTCTTTTTCAGGTCATCAACCTCAGCAAGGTGAAGAGCGCTCCGTTGAAATATATCGGGTTCGCAAAAAACTAATCAGACGATAAAAAGTTGGCTGGGTCTTACTTTCACAACAGAGTAGTCTCGTATCAGGAAGAATGCAGACCCCATACTGTTCGTCATGTTCTGTCTGTTAGGCCTATTCACGCAAGACGCCGGGGGTCTGCTCTTTGCCAACGTCAATTAACTCTCTGTGAGGCCAAGGTTAAATTTCGTTCTGAACCCTAGTTCCTTTTTGTAACACGCACTAGCACCAGCACACAACACCTTTTTAAAAGTGTACATTTATTAGTACGAATAAAGATATAATATATATATTATAATATAGACCTTTTCAACCAAGATGGTGGTCAAACAGTTCTTACCAAAAGACGCCAGAAAGACCATTCAATGGCCGCTGGTATGCTAAGCTGGTCAAGCTGAGCACAAAAGTTTAGGTAAAGTAATTAATTCTCTGAGGGGATGTGTTTGGTATGTTATACCATGCTTGGACAACGAATGGCCACGACACCATGCGGGAGAACTAGTGGGCCATCATCTTTATTGGAAAGGTCTACATTTTCTAAAGATTGGAAGGGGCACTTGCTTCAAGGATTTTCAATTCGTTTGCGTTCTCAATATAGTGTATCCCCAGAGCCTTAGAAATCACCAGTCTTGATAGTCACACAGGCCAGTTGTCAAACAACCAGTTCACTGGTTTCATACTTCTGCCGTTGCTGTTCAACTCGCCTCTGAAGGTCTGTTCATTCTTATACACTTTTTCCAAAATGTCTGTGGAAGTCTAGTGCTCTGTGGCTTATTATGGCAGCACTTCAGAAAATACAAGGTAAAATCATCTTGGAAATATCAACAACAGGTCATTACTCGCCATTTTCTAACAGACAAGAGGCAATCATGCAGACCGTCTAAGTACCTCTTCGCTATCTCTTGAGGATGCCTGTAATTTCTACTGTGAGATATCGGGTCTCTGAGGTACAGTTGCGATTCCATTTACCGACCGTTCCTACCAGTCGTGTCTGGGGTTTGCTTGCTTAATACCTGGCAAGAATGCCACAAAAAAGAATAAAAAAATCCCTATCGCTTGATTATCACGTCACTATCAAGTAAGATACATGTAGTGTACTTTCACCCCACCCGCTTCCATCTCAGTTCCAGGAAAGGCTTTTCTTTTACTCAGCCTTTCTACGAATAGGGCTTACTACAGGGTGTCCTAAAAAGTGTCCCTCCGTGTTTTCTGGGGACCAGGTTGTGTGATGTTCAGGTGAATGCCTGTCAGAGACACCTTTTGGGACATTTTGTAGTAATGTGAATAAATATTTCCATAGCTTCCAGGCCGTCTTTGGCGTGGTCAAAGACAGCAAAGTCAAATAATACGATGTACATTGAGCCTTTTGGACCGAGTCTGGTTTGAAAGGAGGTTGTTAATTTTAGAATTTGGGCCTGTTCTTGAGGGTTCTTACTATCGAATTTTCATGTGCACAACTTTGCTCGATTTGTTGGAAGGTACGTTAGAATTTGCCTGCCTAAAGCCTGCCGCACACTGGAGCTATCTGCTGAGCAAAAACGTCATTCGAGACCGTTTGCTCAGCAGATAGCTCGCGTGTGCGCGTATTTTCGGTGAGTTTTCTGCCTCGCGAGGGGGAAAAACTCACCGAAAAATACGCGCACGGGCGAGCTATCTGCCGAGCAAACGGTCTCGAATGACTGTTTGCTCAGCAGATAGCTAGTGTGCGGCAGGCTTTAGGCTAGGAATACACCGAACGCGATGCGTTGACGCGGCAAAGGCTTTGTTATATTTTCCGCTGCACTGCACGCAAACAAAGGCTTTCAATGCATAAATCGCGCGCGTTGCCCCGTCGCATTCGGTGTATATGGCCTGCTTTAAACCTCGAAAGCATTGTTTGTTTCCACTTCGTTGGTCACGGCGCGGAAAAAAAACAAAGGTTTCGAGCATTTCCGCGCACGGAAACGCGCCAATGGAAAGCAGGCCTATCCCTAGCCGTAAGGCTAAGAATCCATTCACGCGAATTTCGAGCGTTGCGATGCCGCAGCCATTGTTCGTTTCCGCAGCATTGGTCATGGACAAAGAATGTCGCATCGCACCGCTCGAAATTCGGGTGAATGGATTCTAAAGCCTTGTTCATACTGCAGGCGCGATGCGAAATTTTTCGCACCTGATTGTTTAAGCCTATAGTTGTTCACACTTGCGGTGTGACGCGATGCGGAAGAAGCGGTAGGACGCGACGAGTGATTTCCACCGACCCCGATCGCTCCTGCAGTATTTTTCCGCGTCGAATCGCCTGCCGCATGAGGATTACCGGCATATCTGGCACAATTTGAATGACATGAATGATGCACACTTCCGCTAATCATGACCACCGCACGCAAGTCCGCGTCGCGCCGCGCCGCGCTATGTCAAACTGACTCCGCGTGGCGATTTTTTCAACGCATCGCACCGCGCCGCCAGTGTGAAAAAGGCATTAAGCCAAGCGCACATTTGCGACAAAACTCAATGCGTTTGGGGTATTTTTTAAAATCGACTGACCCGGCTGAATGAGGAGTCGACAGCGTTGGGTCAGTAGACTTTACAAAAACCCCTAACGCATTGAGTTCTGTCGCAAATGAGCGCTTGGCTTAAAACTGGGCCTGCACCTGTAACCTCAAGTTGAAGTGAATTGAAAATACGTGTAGATCTCTGTACTATATTGTAAGTTATATTATTTTGTAATAAACGAATGCTTAAAAAACCCTCGCTTTTTATATCCCTACCAATTACCTGTTAGTAAAGGTTGACACTATCATTCTCTTGTCTTATAAATCAATGAAGTAGTATTTCTTCTAGCTTGAACAACCGTATTTCTTCGTTGCCTCCAGTCTTTTTCAGGTCATCAACCTTAGCAAGGTGAAGATCGCTCCGTTGAAATATATCGGGTTCGCAAAAAACTAATCAGACGATAAAAAGCTGGCCGGGTCTTACTTTCACTTTTTAGTCTCGTATCAGGAAGAATGCAGACCCCATACTGTTCATCATGTTCTGTCTGTTTAGGCCTATTCACGCAAGACGCCGGGGGTCTGCTCTTTGCCAACGTCAATTAACTCTCTGTGAGGCCAAGGTTAAATTTCGTTCTGAACCCCACCGCAGCATTTCTAGCGAAAATCGACGTATCAGCGATACATCCTGAGCAAATCATTACTTCTTTACCTGANGGGGGGGGGGGGGGGGGGGCGAAAGCACCGCATTTCTGCTTTCGAGTTGGGGCCTTTGTTTCACAAGAAAGCACGCTCTGGTGATTCAAACACAAAATTATTTTATTCGTAGGCGAAGTCGTTGATGCATAACTAATGGTGCTTGTCGCATTCGCAGTTCATCTGATGGAAGGGGTGACGGGTGATTACAAAATAAGCTGTCACCCCTTCTATTCGCCGAAACAACTGCAAAAATAGTCAACACGATTAGTTATGCATGAGTAAAATCGCGTACGAAAAAAATATTTTTAGGTTTGAATCACCAGCGTGGGAAGGGGACCCAAAGAAGAGATAGGCTAGACTGGTCCCGTGCCCGTCGTCGGGCTCCTCTACGTAGGCCTATTAGCGGAGCGTTTAGGGCAGGGACCGTCTGGAGTGAGTAGAGGTTCCTCCGCCAGCACTGCAAAAAGTTGAGAGAAGCGTTTCTTGAAAAAATTATTTTTATTCAGGTATCCCTCCACATTGATTCATTGATCATTTCTAACTACAAAGCCATGTAGAAATACTCAATGTACTCGAATACATACATTACAAAATCCATTTTGTGAAAGACATCAGGCGGTAATAGGGCCAGTAAGTTCACTTCCAACGACACTCAGCTTGGAGAGTGTTACCATGGTTAGCACTGGTGCAAGACAGGTTTCGGTTCCTGAACTGAACATGACAGTTGCAACTTTTAGCAAAGTAGGCCTTAGTGTTTTTGTGTATAAAACAGGAAAACTTCCATGCTGTCTGCATGTATGTCATGTTTGATCATTTGGTTGAATGAAAGATCGACAGTGCGTAACTTCTATGGCAAGGAGAATCGGAAGAGGCGGGTGGCTGGTGTCAAGCCATTATAAGGCTAAAATAGGGAGGCCTAGGCCTACAGAGCCGAGCGTCTGTACATCTCACTTCACATGTGGCTAGTGAGGCCGAGGGTGAGACTACACTAATCGTGCTGTGATCGTCAGAAGGAAAATTGAAAGCAAGCTGTCAAGTACATATTGGACGAATGAGTCCAAAACATCTGTAGTCATGTAGCCTCCTTGATCTAAAGTTCGCCCCGCAACCAGGCTATGGATCAGAACTGTTTGTGGGGGATGAAGCGGGCATTGCTGACGCGTCTAGAAACTGTTGATTATGGCATCAACGGCTGGCCCGAGGTCGGTGGTGCATCCATGGGCGCCGGCGGCGGCGGTGAGAATGCCTTTGGCATTCTGAAATGGGAGAAAATGAGTGTTGTTCAAAGAGTTTCAGTTTCAATAGGCCAAGGAAAAGAGGCCACATACCACTAAAGCCGGGTATTCCTGTGTATCCCTACACCCATGATACAAATTTAGTGAATATCAGACCACCTGTTCTGGAGATGCACATTTATTTTTTGCATTTAGCCACCTAGTTGACGAAATAGGAACCAAAATGTGTTTAATACTTTTGTTCCTATTCGAGTTCCAATCCAAGTTGGATTCCCGGGGTTGGATTTTGAGCAATGTTTTAGAATATGCTTAATCGAGTTCGGCCTTGACATTTGTCCCATCTCTGCAGCAACAAAGATTAGGCCTATACAGAAAATGAAGGCGCTAGAGAATTAGATTGCATATTTACGCAACATACATTTGTAGGCCCTACGACTTACCCTGAACTCGCCCGGTCCAACTTTGTAAGTTGACGTGTGTCTGCCTGCCAGGCCCTTGGGGTCCGCTGTTCCTGCCACAGCGTGGTCTATGTAGGCGATGGTTTTGTCGCGCTGGGACTTGTACGCCGCATTCCCAGAAAGGCTGCCAACGGCAACTCCTTTGAATGGGAACTTGTTCTGGTAGTCCGGATGAGCCGCGAAGAGTCTGAAGTAATCAAAACCATCATTAATGGCAATGCAGCACAAGTTATTCTGAGACTCCAGCCCAAAGAGCAATCCAAGTACCGTAATCTGGGGGCCGTGGTGTCAAAACTTTGTGGCCGTTGGCCAAGATGACAATGAATGAAAATAGGGTTTGATCGGGAATCCATTGAGAGGTTGATTGACAACTTACTTCTGGTAGAACTCGTCCACGATCGCAACTTTGTCGGCGCCGCTCCAAGCCATTGTGAACCTGAAAAAGAAACAGGAAATATTTACCCCATGAATGTCATCTTCTGCGTTTTTCCATTTTTAGGTTGAATTGTGGGTTTTCGTTGTAACAGCGGACACACCTGCAGAAAATCCGCCGTCTCCAGTTAGGACATGCCCTCTCAACCAAAAATATCTCAGTTATAATAACAGTATTTTATTAAGGTAAATTCCACATGTCGCCCTGTGGTTACCAGGAAAGGCACTTTGGCCCGTCTCACTGTTTATCTACGCAATATTTAGGTTATAGTATAACATTTTTCGGGGGTATTAATGTCCGTTATTCGGGAGAATATACTAGCCCGATTATAAATGAGTCAATTTCCAGAATCTTAGCAGATTTTCGACCCCAAGAGGGGTCTTCTTCAGGCTGGCACTTTCAAGTCGAGCTACCAGAAATTTGCTAAATAAAGATTCTGGAAATTGACTTCCTGTTTATCCATTCATCATTTTGTGTGTCAATTTTTGTGCTTTCTCTTTCTTTGCAGCCCGATTATAGACGTAGGAAGTTGTCAGCGGTGATTTTACCACGCATTGCTCGAGTTTAACTGTGTCGGAGGCGAACTGGGCGATTGTGAAAACTGTCGTAAGTAACTTAAACTAACTGAACCAAAAATTCAATATCATCATGACATCTACATTTAAAAGTTTGATGTGGAACCGCTAGATGTCTCTTCATTAGACACGACGGTGAGGAGGTATATTTCAAAACCTTGAAGTCGCGAACTGGACCCATCTAAAGGCTAAGGCCTGCTTTCCATTAGAGCGTTTTCGTGCGCGAAAACGCTCGAAAGCATTGTTTGTTTCCGCGTCGTTGGTCACCGCGCGGAAAAATACAATGCTTTCAATCGTTTTCGCGCGTGCACGGAAACACTCTAATGGAAAGCAGGCCTTAGGCTAAGAATCCATTCACGCGATTTTCGCGCCGCGCGATGTCGCATCTTTTGTCCACGACCAACGCGGCGGAAACAAACAATGCTTTCGAGCGTCTGCGGCAAGAAAATCGCGTGAATGGATTCTTAGCCTAAGGCCTGCTTTCCATTGGAGCGTTTCCGCGCGGGGAAACGCGCGAATGCATTGTTATTTTCCGCGCGGTGACCAACGAAGCGGAAACAAACAATGCTTTCGAGCGTTTCCGCGCACGGAAATGCGCCAATGGAAAGCAGGCCATTATAGGCTAGTGTGGCGCTTTGTTCAGCACAAAAGATAAATATCACACTTTGACTTGAATATGTGTGGGACCCTGAGCGTCGGTGTTATGAAAATGAATTTCATCTCTTATCATTTCAGCGTCCCATCGACCTACCACCTCACAACGTTTTTTTGAGCAATTTTGTTCTGAAACCAATCGAGGCCCACCTGTTTGTTTCTTGTCAGTAAGTAATGATGAATGATCGGAAGTAAATAAATGTAAATGGGTTATATGGATTGAAGAGGTCATATTGACAGCTGCGAAAGTTATATAATCAATGCCAGGACATACAAGGCCTAATTCTGTTTAGAAATAGGTTACGTCTGATTGGCTCTAATCGCCTCCCATCAGGGACCAACCCGAACTGTCAATTAAAAGGCCTCTTGATTAATTAGTACCAGTTGTCAACATTACATGACCTCTTAATTAAACGTGATAGGCCTACCGTAAATCAGACCAGGGATATTTGCATTGTGCGAAACGGAAGAGATAAAGAATGCTTTGGGAAAAAATAAATATAGACCTATCAGCCGTAAACAGGGTATTGAAATTGACAGCGAAGAAGGTCTGGGAAATCGACGTCAGAGTACTTACTGTTAATTATGGGTACACAACACTGTGCGTGACTCCAATAAATTATCAAAGAAGGAACGATAGTGGCACTGGTAGTAGAAGCAGATTGAAATCATTACCATCGGCGGCTTCATATTTATGTGATGGGCTTGCTCCACTATGGACCAATGAGCGCATCCAGGATCATCATGACGTCATGGGCGTTGTCTTTCTAACTCTATGCACGTGCTACCACTCGCGTCTTACAAGCTATTATGGGCCTATAGCAGGTTTCCAATAGTCCTTGGTCGTTTCTGCAGATAAAAATGAAATGAATTGCATCATCTGTTTGAGTGGTTCTGTGAGATGACGCCAAACACGCGACATGTCAATACGGAAGCAATACAAACCCGTATGACAGCTTTACCCTCTAGAGATAGAACTGTTGAGGGAGAAACTGCAGCTTATCACCCTGCCTTGACATATTCAAGTAAAACGCGTATAAAAGTTGTGCAAAACGATCATTTCGGGCACGTGCTGCAAGAGGGCAGGTAAAGGCCCTGGCACACTTCTGCGTATCCTAATTCCATATGAGTTGCGCATTAACATTTTTTTTTCCATACGCAGTCGTACGGAACATAAAACTTACACAAAACGATTGAGATGCATATGAGGTGCGTATTGTGCGTACGACTGCGTGTGAAAAAATGTCAATGCGCAACTCAAGGAATTAGGATACGCAGAAGTGTGACAGGGCCCTCAAACAAGTGCGTTTTAAGACGGACATCACATTTAATTTCATCTGATCTGGACAGTTCTATATAGGGTGGAAGTTATTAGCCGATTCCTTGTTCCAGATGCAGATAATCTGTTTAACTGTATCAAAACATTTACTGGAAAAACGGATTTTTAAATCCGAGGGAAGCTTCTCCCATTCTCTGATAGAGCTCGCTCGGAATCGGTGAGTTGGTAAAATTTCTAGACTAGAGTCGCAGAAACTCTCCCTACAAGTTTTTTGTGCCAGGATGATGATGGCTACATGGTACATGTATGTTTTATGTTCTGATTGATCGTTCTGGGATCTCTACACTCGGATAGTTCTTTCCTTCGGATAAATAAACTTGCAATGAATATAACCCAGGACTTTACCCAGACATGTAGGCCTATTGGCCGGATGGATGACATCGATTTTCGCGGAACATCTCATTGAAAGGTTGATGGGTCTCCGGTTACTGCCAGCTGATTCTCTGCGATTGGTCGGGACTGCCTCTTCTACTGGTAGTCTATGAAACAGTGTGGTTTGCAGCACGTAGCGCTCAACAACCTTCACCCCGATCGGAAATCAAGTGCCCTGGATGTCTCGCCTTCAGTCTTTGTACCTACTTCGCGGATTGGAGTGTTAACAATCCTTACACTATACTTCATCATTAATATCACTATACTGTCATATTATACTTCATCATTAATATCACTATACTGTCATATTATTAGTGGATTGAGAAAGATCCGCAGTGCTACTTCATTTTTCTTCGGTCCACGCCTTCATGCAAATTTTGATAGGTACATGTATTACTGGAAACTAACAAGATTCGACGCTAACCGCAAAACCAACAAAACCGTATCACTCAAATCAATGTGAATGTGACCCATCATTGTACTGCCCTAATGAACAGCCGTGGTCTCTCCAGCTGTCTACTGTCAAAGAAGCGTAATTTTTTTTTCACGGGGGGGGGGCTAACTTCATGGTCACCATTTTTCACTTCTTGAAAGAAAATTGGTTTCATGGAATTTCTAAAAAAATACGACTACATCTTTCTTCAATAAATCGGACAGTCGTCTCCGAATATTTCGCAAATTTTCGACCCCGATTCCTCAGGCGCTATGTAGACTGAGAGATCCCAGAGGTGAATGAGCTAGAATATAATGATGGAAGGTAGTTATAGTATGGAAGAAGCCCTGGACAAACAGGGAGCTAAGAGTCTAGGTTGATTCATATTTCTTCAAAGTATAGAGATAATGAAAAAAAAAACTACATAATAGTCCCTTTCTTCTTACCCAACATCTTTAATAAGACTTGTGTAATACCACCCATGAGTGAAGCCAATAGGAGCTGTCAGCGAGTTGACCACTAGGTGTCACTAGGGCCCAATTCAATGCATCTAGCGGACCCAGTCATTATCGATCGAGCAGCGATCATAATAGATTTCCTGTACATTTGGTCCGCTAAGACTGTGCTGCCATCTGTTAGCAATATGCGCGGCTGACTGCTCCTATTAGATGCCGAAATTTCACTTCTGATGGGGGTCAAGACAGAAGTGAAAAAAATTACACTTCTTTGGCTTCAAGGTATTTTTGAGACGGTCCCTAAGTTCCAGAACAAAGATGGCAACATTGAAAAACGGGGATATTTTCGTATCGCTAATCGCTAGTTCTCCCTCTGTGCCATGGGGAGGTTTTTTTTCGTGTCAGGTGGAGCGCGTTCCCAGCTTGTCGATTAACCTCGATACGAAACTCACGACCTCATCGGGCCAAAACACTCC
>NMRB01000112.1:319588-350265 GCA_002633025.1 Notospermus geniculatus | reverse complement strand
ATATATGACGTCATGACGCATCCATCTCAACAGTGCGACACTGAAGCGGCGGTGGCGCACCGGTCTTCATGGTCTTCGCAGTGATCTCATGATCTTCGCAGCTAAACGTTTGACTCAAAGTTCCACGAATATCACACTCTAATCATGGTTCTTTTGAGCAAACGATTGATCACTAGCCAGTTGGTACTAAGTGCCAGCCTCTGTGCCATAGGAAGCGGTGCCATTACGTGGCTGTACGTCTCCCACCCGCCAGCAGAGTTTGACCCCATCATGTTCTCAGCCGGCGGGATCCTCATGCTGCTATCAATCGCTCAGTTCGGACTTCTTTTTTATGATCGATATCACAAGAATTCTGGAAGACCTCC
Source organism: Notospermus geniculatus (assembly GCA_002633025.1). Taxonomy (NCBI): domain Eukaryota; kingdom Metazoa; phylum Nemertea; class Pilidiophora; order Heteronemertea; family Lineidae; genus Notospermus; species Notospermus geniculatus. Next base: position 349,900 of record NMRB01000112.1, on the reverse strand, counting down.
TTACCTCGAGTTTGGTCAAGGCGACTGTTCGTCGTCATCGAAAGGAGGACGACGGGCACTGGCAGGGAGTGCAGCGCAACGACAACAACCTGGACCATCTGCGGACATGGTAGAAACAACGATAGCATCAAATCTGGATGGTAAAGGGGACGAAACGCTGGCCAAAGTTGAGGTGTAGGGTTATTTTACTTGGAAAAGTGGTCAAACCAACAGTCGCAGCCGGAAGGGACACCTATTATAATTATAGCCCATGAGCCGAGACGAAAGTATGGTCATGATGGTGCCCCAACCTTGAAGTATTCAGGCATGGTTGACGTGTCACGTGGTCATCTCGTGTGGTAATGTGGTTGATGTTGTTTTTCACCACTGACTTCATCAAACTGAAATATTTAAATTTCTTTTTCTTTTTTTTACTCTTGGAAATGAAGTTGTCGGTATGTCAGTGACTAACAAGAAGGCCCTCTATCGAGTGGTTACGTTACTGTTGACTTCACGGTGGACAACAATCAACATTTTCACAAGAGCTGTCGGTGCCTGGACAAACGTTTATTTCACAGTTACAATGAGTAACACATTCAATCATGATAGGTCCAATTACTATTTCTCATTATCCAAAAAAATAAAAAAATATCCATAAACACTGAAATTTTCTAACGAACTAAAATGTTTTTCGCCGTTGTCAGTAGGCCAAGGCCTACATGTAATGGTGGTGATGTGTTCGCCCCCTGGTGGTTATGGCTCCTCTCACAACTCGCAACAAAGAGCGCTTCTTTGGGGCGATGGTGATGCTGTCTAGGTGTGAATCTATGAAACATACAAGCCTTGCCAGCAGCAGACCAAGGGACTGTTTCATAAAGTGACTTTAAGCTAATGGTACCATTAACTTCAATGCATTTTCCAGTTGGTTAAAGGTACCATTATATTAGGCGATCTGATCGCAATGTGCGCTGGTCAGGAATACATACGTGGAATATTCTCGCCAGCGATGCAGGCGCGGATCCAGGATTTTTGGCAGAGGGGGGTCAGGGCCGCCGAGAGCGGTCGTTGTAGGCGGGCGCCGAAGATACCTGCACCTTGGGGTCCTCCCCCAGAAAATTTTGAAATCTAGAAGACCGTAGATGCGATTTCCTGGCATCTCAGTATCAAAACAGAAGCTTTAGTCTTGCGTTTTTTTGCTTATTGTCACAAACTATTGAAAAAAAAACAATTCGTGGTGGCGAGCAGGGGGGTCACGACCCCCAAAACCCCCCCTCTGGATCCGCGCCTGCGATGATCGATATCGCCAAGCCTGTATGTGGTGGGTGGCGAAAAGAAACTGACTACGTCGCGTCCTTTACAGCCATCGCAGAGTGAGTTATACCCCCATCACACTGAAGTCGTTTTCAAAACGTCCTGCCCCGTCCTAAAAAATCGTAAAACGGGCTAGAACGTGTACCCTTGGCCAATTTAGTGAATATCAGACCACCTGTTCTGGAGATGCACATTTATTTTTTGCATTTAGCCACCTAGTTGACGTAATAGGAACCAAAATGTGTTTAATACTTTTGTTCCTATTCGAGTTCCAATCCAAGTTGGATTCCAGGGGTTGGATTTTGAGGAATGTTTTAGAATATGCTTAAAATCGAGTTCGGCCTTGACATTTGTCCCATCTCTGCAGCAACAAAGATAATACAGAAAATGAAGGCGCTAGAGAATTAGATTGCATATTTACGCAACATAGGCCCTACGACTTACCCTGAACTCGCCCGGTCCAACTTTGTAAGTTGACGTGTGTCTGCTTGCCAGGCCCTTGGGGTCCGCTGTTCCTGCCACAGCGTGGTCTATGTAGGCGATGGTTTTGTCGCGCTGGGACTTGTACGCCGCATTCCCAGAAAGGCTGCCAACGGCAACTCCCTTGAATGGGAACTTGTTCTGGTAGTCCGGATGAGCCGCGAAGAGTCTGAAGTAATCAAAACCATCATTAATGGCAATGCAGCACAAGTTATTCTGAAATTCCAGCCCAAAGAGCAATCCAAGTAGCGTAATCTGGGGGCCGTGGTGTCAAAACTTTGTGGCCGTTGGCCAAGATGACAATGAATGAAAATAGGGTTTGATCAGGGAGCCATTGATTGAGAGGTTGATGACAACTTACTTCTGGTAGAACTCGTCCACGATCGCAACTTTGTCGGCGCCGCTCCAAGCCATTGTGAACCTGAAAAAGAAACAGGAAATATTTACCCCATGAATGTTATCTTCTGCGTTTTTCCATTTTTAGGTTGAATTGTGGGTTTTCGTTGTAACAGCGGACACACCTGCAGAAAATCCGCCGTCTCCAGTTAGGACATGCCCTATCTCAACCAAAAATATCTCAGTTATAATAACAGTATTTTAAGGTCATGTCGCCCTGTGGTTACCAGGAAAGGCACTTTGGCCCGTCTCACTGTTTATCTATGCAATATTTAGGTTAGAGTATAACATTTTTCGGGGGTATTAATGTCCGTTATTGGGGAGAATATACTAGCCCGATTATAGATGATAAACAGGAAGTCAATTTCCAGAATCTTAGCAAATTTTCGACCCCAACCGGGGTCTTCTTCAGGCTGGCACTTTCAAGTCGAGCTACCAGAAATTTGCTAAATAAAGATTCTGGAAATTGACTTCCTGTTTATCATCATTTTGTGTGTCAATTTTTGTGCTTTTTCTTTCTTTGGAGCCAGATTATAGACGTAGGAAGTTGTCAGCGGTGATTTACCACGCATTGCTCGAGTTAGTTTACAAGAAGGAAACCTCGCTAAACTGTGTCGGAGGCGAACTGGGCGATTGTGAAAACTGTCGTAAGTAACTTAAACTAACTGATGGAATTTAAATGTAACAGGTCATGTATTGAACCAAAAATTCAATATCATCATGACATCTACGTTTAAAAGTTTGATGTGGAACCGCTAGATGTCTCTTCATTAGACACGACGGTGAGGTATATTTCAAAACCTTGAAGTCGCGAACTGGACCCATCTAAAGGCTTTCCATTGGCGCGTTTCCGCGAACGGAAACGTGCCATTGGAAAGCAGGTCTTACGCTTAGTGTGGCGCTTTGTTCAGCACAAAAGATAAATATCACACTTTGACTTGAATATGGACCTGAGCGTCGGTGTTATGAAAATGAATTTCATCTCTTATCATTTCACCGTCCCATCGACCTACCACCTCACAACGTTTTTTTAAGCAATTTTGTTCTGAAACCAATCGAGGCCCACCTGTTTGTTTCTTGTCAGTAAGTAATGATGAATGATTGGAAGTAAATAAATGTAAATGGGTTAAATGGATTGAAGAGGTCATTGACAGCTGCGAAAGTTATATAATCAATGCCAGGACATACAAGGCCTAATTCTGTTTAGAAATAGGTTACGTCTGATTGGCTCTAATCGCCTCCCATCAGGGACCAACCCGAACTGTCAATTAAAAGGCTCTTGATTAATTAGTACCAGTTGTCAACATTACATGACCTCTTAATTAAACGTGATAGGCCTACCGTAAATCAGACCAGGGATATTTGCATTGTGCGAAACGGAAGAGATAAAGAATGCTTTGGGAAAAAATAAATATAGACCTATCAGCCGTGAACAGGGTATTGAAACTGACAGTGAAGAAGGTCTGGGAAATCGACGTCAGAGTACTTACTGTTAATTATGGGTACACAACACTGTGCGTGACTCCAATAAGTTATCAGAGAAGGAACGATAGTGGCACTGGTAGTAGAAGCAGATTGAAATCATTACCATCGGCGACTTCATATTTATGTGATGGGCTTGCTCCACTATGGACCAATGAGCGCATCCAGGATCATCGTGACGTCATGGGCGTTGTCTTTCTAACTCTATGCACGTGCTACCACTCGCGTCTTACAAGCTATCATAGGCCTAGAGCAGGTTTCCAATAGTCCTTGCTCGTTTCTGCAGGTAAAAACGAAATGAATTCATCTGTTTGAGTGGTTCTGTGAGATGACGCCAAACACGCGACATGTCAATACGGAAGCAATACAAACCCGTATGACAGCGTTACCCTCTAGGGATAGAACTGTTACTATGAGGGAGAAACTGCAGCTTATCACCCTGCCTTGAAATATTCAAGTAAAATGCGTATAAAAGTTGTGCAAAACGATCATTGCGGGCACGTGCTGCAAGAGGGCAGGTAAAGGCCCTGGCACACTTCTGCGTAATTCCTCATGAGTTGCGCATTGACTTTTTTCATACGCTGCCGTACGCACAATACGCACCTCAATCGTTTTGTGTAAGTTTTATGTTACATAATACATAAAACTTACACAAAACGATTGAGATGCATATGAGGTGCGTATTGTGCGTACGACTGCGTATGAAAAAATGTCAATGCGCAACTCATAAGGAATTAGGATACGCAGAAGTATGACAGGGCCCTCAAGGAAATAAAAGGTGTTTTGTCGGCTGCGACCTCCGTCCACAGGCACACGACGGTGAGCAAACAAGTGCGTTTTAAGACGGACATCACATTTTAATTTCATCTGATCTGGACAGTTCTAGGGTGGAAGTTACATGTATTAGCCGATTCCTTGTTCCAGATGCATAATCTGTTTAACCCATTGGGGCCGGATGACGATATTATCAGGCTTTGGCCTGTACCACACACCCTTGTGCATTCAAACTGACATAGAATCGTAACCAGTGGACCGATTGATGATCTCTTTGCATCTTTTTTAATGCGAGACTACCCCCCCCCCTGAATACGCGATTTTGCTCTGTTTGAAGAAACCTCGGTAAAATTGCGCTTTTACCTTTGTCCTGGGGCCTAGATCGACAGGCTCCAAAGTGCAAATCTGACTCGTTGTGACAAAATGGCCATATCTCCGGAACGGAAGCAGCTACGACGACGCGACTAGTACCAAACGAAAGAGTAGAAAAAAGTAGCTTCATTCTGACCAATTTTCAGAAGCGTAGGAGCAACGGTTATCGAGATATTGACGTTTAAAGATTGACAACCTGACGAAAACGTGGGCAGAATGCGACCATTTCCTCACAACTTGCATCTTCGGCTCTGATCTGTTTCTCTCACAGACATTTCAGAACAAGCAGACCTGCATGAGGTCGTGGCCCATTTAGTTGCCTCCAGAATGAGTGCCTTGTCACCAGTTTTGGTTGAAAATTGTGGGAGCTAGGCGCATTTTTGTAGAGACATCAGAAATTCATGTTACGAAATGTACATTTTTCAACTTCATCCCGGCCCCAAAGGGTTAACTGTATCAAAACATTTAGGCCTACTGGAAAAACGGATTTTTAAATCCGAGGGAAGCTTCTCCCATTCTCTGATAGAGCTCGCTCGGAATCGGTGATTTGGCAAATTTTCTAGAGATACAGAATGACTGTCTGTGTCGTCAGAGTCGCAGAAACTCTCCCTACAAGTCATCATTAGACCGATTTGCAACGCTCCCTTTAATCATGCAGAGCTATGACAGCTCTCATTTTTTGTGCCAGGATGATAATGGCTACATGGTAATAAACTTGGCTTCAGTTGTTTGAAAACTTTGGTATGTTTTATGTTCTGATTGATCGTTCTGGGATTGCTCTACACTCTGATAGTTCTTTCCTTCGGATAAATAAACTTGAAATATAACCCAGGACTTTACCCAGACATGTAGGCCTATTGGCCGGATGGATGACATCGATTTTCGCGGAACATCTCATTGAAAGGTTGATGGGTCTCCGGTTACTGCCAGCTGATTCTCTGCGATTGGTCGGGACTGCCTCTCCTACTGGTAGTCTATGAAACAGTGTGGTTTGCAGCACGTAGCGCTCAACAACCTTCACCCCGATCGGAAATCAAGTGCCCTGGATGTCTCGCCTTCAGTCTTTGTACCTACTTCGCGGATTGGAGTATTAACAATCCTTACACTATACTTCATCATTAATATCACTATACTGTCATATTATTAGTGGATTGAGAAAGATTCGCAGTGCTACTTCATTTTTCTTCGGTCCACGCAATCATGCAAATTTTGATAGGTACATGTATTACTGGAAACAAGATTCGACGCCAACCGCAAAACCAACAAAACCGTATCACTCAAATCAATGTGAATGTGACCCATCATTGTACTGCCCTTGTGAACAGCCATGGTCTCTCCAGCTGTCTACTGTCAAAGAAGTGTAATTTTTTCACGGGGGGAGGGGGGCTAACTTCATGGTCACCATTTCCGAGTCACTTCTTGAAAGAAAATTGGTTTCATGGAATTTCTAAAAAAATACGGCTACATCTTTCTTCAATAAATCGGAAAGTCGTCTCCGAATATTTCGCAAATTTTCGACCCCAATCGGGGTCTTCCTCAGGCGCTGTGTAGACTGAGAGATCCCAGAGGTGCATGAGCTATAAGAACCTAATGATGGAAGGTAGTTATAGTATGGAAGAAGCCCTGGACAAACAGGAAGCTAAGAGTCTAGGTTGATTCATATTTCTTCAAAGTATAGAGAAATAATGAAAAACTAGTCCCTTTCTTCTTACCCAACATCTTTAATAAGACTTGTGTAATACCACCCATGAGTGAAGCCAATTAGACGCCGAAATTTCACTTCTGATGGGGGTCAAGACAGAAGTGAAAAAAATTACACTTCTTTGGCTTCAAGGTATTTTTGAGACGGTCCCTAAGTTCCAGAACAAAGATGGCAACATTGAAAAACGGGGATATTTTCGTATCGCTAATCGCTAGTTCTCCCTCTGTGCCATGGGGAGGGTTTTTTTCGTGTCAGGTGGAGCGCGTTCCCAGCTTGTCGATTAACCTCGATACGAAACTCACGACCTCATCGGGCCAAAACACTCCGGCTAAAGAGGTATCGTGCAGAGTAATGTGTAGCCGGGTTAATCAATTTTGTCGGAGAAATTGGGTCATCAACTAACTGAACTATTCTATAGGAAAAAAGTACAAAAGGCGACGTGCACAGCTGCATTAAAATGAACAGAACATCCTCTTCCCCCCGGCCCTCTTCCCCAATTTAGAGATATTTACCGCACAGTTGACGGAAGTGGCAGAGTGTAGGCGTACCTAGGTATAGGTGTAACAGGAAAGGTTATCCATCGTAGGAAAATGTGTCCTATTCTGTTGTTGCATTGCGTTGGAAAACAATTGAGGACCCAAAGTTAAATTTTTGAGTCCCATTTTTATTCTTCTAATGAGTTTTTATCTTGTTTATCTATATTCCCTCCGAACGGTGCTTCCCGATCGCGGCGGGAACGAAATATATTACATCTGAACGAAGCACAGAAGAGTATGGCAGGCAACGCTCTCATTCTCATCGTCCTTCGTTCCGCGTTTTATGATGGCTCCAACGTTACCGTGTTGGTCGGAAGAATGGAAACTAGACAGCGCTCTGAGGTGTCCTCGACCACTAAAGTTTGGAGACAGGCAACTAGCTAGACTGGTTCATATCTTTGCCGCTCCACTCCAGCGGCGCTACTGTCCGTCGCGGAGTGGAGTGGCAAACCCCCGAGAACCAGCAATATCGCGAAAGACAAACTTGGTAATTTCCAGTGTGTCCTCATCTCTAATGCACTTGTCTTGTAAAACATTCCAATGAAGCTTGCTCCGTTTCCACGACAGCGGATTCCGTCGTGGTTTGCGGCGAGCGTTCCGGTTTTCACAGGGTTTTGGATAATCCTTCGATGGTTTAACAGTACACATTGGCCTCTTGATTTTCCCAATGCCTGTGTGAAAACCGCTTTGCTCGCGGCAAGCCGCAGTAGTGGAAACGGGCCTTACGCCAGGCACACATGTGCGGCAAATCTCGATGCGGCAAGGGTGTTTTTAAGGTAGACTGACCCGGATAAATGACGGGTCGACAGCGTTGGGTCAGTCAACTTTAAAAACACCCCTACATCATCGAGATTTGCCGCACATATGCGCCTAACTTTAAGGTCTGTTCACACCAAAACCGTGCCGCGGGCCACGACGGCGAAAAACGACGCGCGTTCACCGCCGGGAAAAAGGTTCAATGGATTTTCAATAACAGGGTCACGCCAAAGACGCGCGTCAAGCGAGCGCGCGTCATTTTTTGCCGCGCGTCTTTGGTGTGACCCTTTTATTGAAAATCCATTAAGTTATTTTCCCGGCGGTGAACGCGCGTCGTTTTTCGCCGTCGCGGCCCGCGGCACGGTTTTGGTGTGAACAGCCCTTACCGAATTTCCACGGTCTCAGGCCTGCTTTCCATTGGCGCGTTCCCGCGGAAACGCTCGAAAGCAATGTTTGTTTCCGCTTCGTTGGTCACGGCGCGGAAAAAAAACAATGGTTTCGAGCGTTTCCGCGCACGGAAACGCGTCAGTGGAAAGCAGGCCTAGACCGTGTTCCACGAGGCGTTTGCGGCCGCGGATTAGGAGCGGGCGCGGGTGCGGGTGCGTGGTAAAATAGGGAAATACGTTAGATAGATTTTTTCCACCCGCGCCCGCAAACGCTTCGTGGAAACACAGCTTTAACCCTTGCGTTTTGCATGGAATCCATGCCTTCTGAACTGCTAGCTCGTTCGCTGGTTATTGGTTGATACATTTTATGATTTCTAATTACGATTGAAAGTGAAACACGTCCGAGGTCTTGATTTATTGCTAATTGCATGACCTATGGACACCTGTTGCTGACTTCTATCACGTTTAGGATGGGAATTAAGATACAATTGTCCCAGTTCGAATTTGAGGATGGCTTTTTGTTAGAGAGGTTTCGCATCGCTCCTACTCCTACTCCCACTCCCACTTCACTAGAGTAAAACTCGGAGTCGTTTTGTGGAAAACACCCCTTGGTAAATAGAGGGCGGTATAATTCTCATGACATGTACGCTTCAGCACACCCTGACCCATGGAAGCTGCGAATCGCTGAGATGAACAGTATTCAAGGTAAATATGCCGCTAAAAATGGAAAAAATGTTGAATTTATCAGAAGATGTCATGTTTTTTACTTCTAACTACATGTACCATACATCGAACCTTATCATATCGAACAAGGCTTCTTTATGCGGAGAAACTGATCTCATTTCGCAGGATATAGCGAGGTTGAGATCTGTAACCTTACGTACACTTCCAGGGCTAATCCCATCCCACAAAACACAAGTTTCCACGAAATTTTCAACCTCCCATCGCATTTGAAAAATAGTTAATGTAAGTGCGTTAATTTTCTTAGATAAACAGCAATACAATATCTGCAAATGATAAGATACATCCGACGTTCGATCAGAAATGTCAAAGATATTCGGAGATTGCCACTTAGTTTCGTCCTATTCCTTCCTCACATTAAACATGTTAAAGGCCATCCTGAGAACATCAGGGGTTAAAGGCGTGTGTCCAGCGGGTAATGCGGTACGTTGGATGTTGTTGATTGGAGGTAACCACAACATTGAAAAATACACACAGGTATGCTTTGTCAATTACATCGTGTAACACGAGAAACGGAGCCGTCAAAGAATCGGAGGGATCTTCAGTCGGTGTTCGGTGGGAATGTTTTGAACCAAAGTGGAACCTCTCAATTAAGGACACGTTCGGGTCTGAATAGGGAGTTTTTGCAAAGCCCCCGAAACGCCAACGTTAACGCCCAACCCATTGTTCGATGCCACGAAGAGAGCGCTGAACAAAAGGACAGACGTTCGCGTTGGCGTTTCGGGGGCTTTGCGAAAACTCTCTGTTATAGAGTTTTCGCAAAGCCCCCGAAACGCCAACGCGAACGTCTAATCCTTTTGTTCGGTGCTCTCTTCGTGGCATCGAACAATGGGTTGGGCGTTCGCGTTGGCGTTTCGGGGGCTTTGCGAAAACTCCCTATTGTCCTTTAATGAGCGGTGGACTGATAACGGATATCAAAATGAATAGAAATGACCAGTCTGGGACTGAACATAGATGCCCTTAAAGAGGAGTCCTCCTGGCAGAGGTGTCCGTTAAGAGAGGTTCCACTGTATCAGCATTCCCACACCAGTCTTTGTTCATTACATTGGCAGAAGGGTAATAAATTTGATAAAAAAATATGGGTCTGTTTTATATCAAGAAGCCAGTGAGAGCTAGACAGCACGTACACCACAAAAACCCATAAATTAGGATAAACTTTGTTTGCATGAAATCACTCAGTACCCAATACCAGCAAGCTCGAATGTCCAAGGAGGTCACGTGCTCCTGGGCTATTATCACACCCCACAATTAGTTTTGGCGAGAGGTGCTATATAAACTGCTCCGTTCCCAGACCCCGCACTCTGCGTTTTGGGATTCGGAAATCTTCCTTGGATTATTTTAATAACTTTTGGAGTCACACACAGTGTTGTGTACCCGAACATTACGTAAGTTTATCTCTCGTGTTTTTCACCACATTTCGGTTCCATCTTTTAATTCAATTATAGGCGAAAACATTGAACGCCCTCTTTTTGCCCTTTTTTCAATAGCATTCCGTGTCAAACTCTAATTTCGACCTAGGTTCCTCGAGTTGTGAAGCACAAACCATATTCAAATAAGTTTAAAATCAATATTTATTACTTTAAGACATTTTCTATTATCGAAAACGCATTAAATCTAGAATTTTCTATGGTGGCGACATAAAAGAAGTCATATACTGCCGTATATTCAACCTTTTTGCTTCATTTAAAGAAACAATCAGTTGATCGATGAATGGAAATCTCCAAAGAATAAGTCTATGAGAATTATTACCAAAACCTGGTGGAGTTCAGTGATGTCATTGCTTTTAAAGGGGTGGTCTCATTCACCGTTTTTAGCAATTGATAGAATTACAAAATAGTTTCCCGCTATGATTAGACCAATTTTCACACTATTTGATATTGTTTACTTGGTTGTGAAGAAATTGAGTCTCTCTGGTAATCGCTAAAACGTAAATTAAGCAGATATGACAAGTTTTTGTCTGATAATACCGGGTATTATTGACCAGCCTTTTTGCGAATGCGTTGGTTTTTATGAAGAATAGTAATGGGACTGCTGTCCGTATCAGTCACATACAGATATTTCTTCAATTGTTTTCAGTATTAAGCAGCACGATCATGGCACTTAGGAGAATACCAATACATGTAGTTATCAATGACACTCTTGATGATGAAACGACCACTTTAAGGGGACGATAGATTAAGAAGTCACCAACGCTAGTGGCTTCACTCAGGCACGTCCTCAAAAGTTCTCCACAATGCTGTGACGCATGGAATGCACGACATGTTTCCAAAAAGAATCTCGTTATGCTAAAAAGGCCGGATAGGCTCAGATCGAGTTCAAATTCGTTAATTTGGGATTTGTCTACATCATTCAACCTTCTGCTCAATGACAAACGATGTCGCGATCGTCATTCCGAACTTCCTTTCGTTTCGAGCTTGGAGGAATTATAATTCCTCCAAGTTTCGAGTGAACTTGTTCCCTGTCCGAGTTTATCATTATTAGGCCTACCATTTCATCATTTCGATCAGGAGTTCGAGTCCTCTATGGAATCTAAAGCCTAGTTCACACTGCAGGCGCGGTACGATTCGCGCCTGGTTGTTTTCACTGTTAAAGGTCTGTTCACACCAAAACCAGTGCCGCGGACCGCGACGGCGAAAAACGACGCGCGTTCACCGCGGGGAAAATAAGTTCAATGGATTTTCAATGAAAGGGTCACACCAAAGACGCGCGGCAAAAAAAATGACGGGCGCTCGCTTGCCGCGCGTCTTTGGTGTGACCCTTTTATTGAAAATCCATTGAACCTATTTTCCCCGCGGTGAACGCGCGTCGTTTTTCGCCGTCGCGGCCCGCGGCCGGTTTTGGTGTGAACAGACCTTAAGGCCTAATTCCACATGTGCGTACTACGCTGCGTGATGCGTTAAATCTTTTGTTATTTTCCGCCGCTCTGCTTCCAAACAATGGGCGAAGCGTCATAACGCAGCGTAATACGCTCATGTGGCTGTTCACACTTGCGGTGCGACGCGATGCGGTAAGAAGGCTGTAATCCTTTGTTCAGATGGCGCCGCGTCGCACCGCGCCTGCAGTGTGAACTAGGCTTAAGTACGGTTTTATTGTTCAACGCCGGATTAGGGTAGCCCTACATTGCTGTTACAACTTTTACCTCTCAACAGTGAGGTTTCGCAAATCTGACGAAACACGAAGTACGAAATACGAAATTGTACTTCACTTCCATGACGTAATGTATTTCAGGAGATGGTTGGTATAGTCCAGTAAATCTAGGAATTAACCGGGAACAAATTGCAACAGAAGGTTTTTTTGCTTTAAATGTTTTATTAGGTCACCTTGGACATCATATCCAAAATCCCCCAAAATCGCACGGCGGGAACCCACTTAATTTGCATATTCAATTTTGTGAACTGGCTTCAACGTTGGACGCCGATGGACGCAACAACTAAGCTTTGTACAGGCGAGTGGGACCCGATGTACAGCTAACTTTGTAACGGTTGGATTTACACCCCATAAATGTATTACCAACACATAGAAACATGGTACCTCGGAATCAACTAAGCCTATTCTTTGGACGTTTTAAGCGGCTACCTAATCGAAATTGACATTTTATGCATTTTGACCCATTTTTGTGTAATTTATATAAAAAGCATCATATCTTAGTACATAACGACTAAAAACAATTGAGAATGTGTTTGAGAATGTGTTTGAATGTGTCTGGTTCCGAGGCACCGTATTTCTATCTGTTGGTAATACATTTATGGGGTGTAAATCCAACCGTTACAAAGTTAGCTGTACATCGGGTCCCACTCTCCTGTACAAAGCTCAGCTGTTGCGTCCATCAGCGTCCAACGTTAAAGTCAGTTCACAAAATTGAATATGCAAATTAAGTGGGTTCCCGCCGTCCGATTTTGGGGGATTTTGGATATGATGTCCAAGGTGACCTAATAAAACATTTAAAGCAAAAAAACCTTCTGTTGCAATTTGTTCCCGGTTCGCCCGAATTTCCGCTTAAATTTACTGGACTAGTAGGCCTACCACAAATATCGCGCTGCTACAAGAGCGTCTTTTTATAGCGTATCTAAACCAATGACGTTACACCGATAGAGTTTCGGTGTATATTAAAACTTAGAAATTTATCTTTCGTATCGACTTCGTAGATATGAAGTATAAATTTAAAAATTCAAGAGGCACGATAACTCTCTCGTTCTTACATGATATGCTAAAAGACGCACTGGCAGCAGGGACATTCGTGGTACAGGTAAATTTGCGAAACCTCTCTAATAGCAGGCAATTGTAAATCGGGTTTGGTAATTCCTAGGACTAACATTCCTTTTACACCTGCTTTTTTACCGTCGTCTTTTCTTTGTTAGTACAAGTAGTTATTTAAGTAGGCTAATATGCAGATCTGAGGAGAGGTCAGTTGAGTCGCGAATAATGCTGGTGTTTGACCTATTAATTATTAAAGGTTTTTGTTGCAAAATTAGGCCGGCGCAAAAGGAGCGCCAGTCACATCACACGTAAAACACTTTGCAAGTCCATTAGGGCCTATTGTATAAAGTATGTTGAGATGATTCCTAAAAATTCGATATTTCCCATGGCCCAAAGTAAACATTCGAGTAAATCACTGAGCCGCTGGGTAAATCTGGTAGGTTTATGCACTTGTTACGTGCCGGTCGTCACGTATAGGCTCTCCGTCTACATGTACGTACATGTACGTCAATAAAGTAAAATGTAGATGAGATGTTCTAGGAAGGTAGCCGCAGGTACGGTGTGGGGTCTTCATGGAATGATGGCCATTTTAGCAACCTTCACATCTGCATCTTACACCGTTCCTCGCACTGACAAATATAACTCTTTCCGTGTATGATACTTGTGAGTTTTCGCAACTGTCTGGTTAGGCCCACGGCAACATGATGTCGCCTGTGTTCGTTCCCTTGAACAATGAAAGAAATCCTCGCTAAGGCTGCTTTTCCACGAGACGTTTGCGGGCGCGGAATAGGAGGCGGGTGCGGGTGGAAAAAACCGATCCAACGTATTTCCCATTAGCTGTTTCACCCGCACCCGCTCCCGCCACCGAAACCGCGTCCGCAAACGTCTCGTGGAAAAGCAGCCTAAAGGTTGTCGTACAGGCCAACCGCACCCAAACTGGGTAGGCCTATTGGGCGACAGAGTTGGGCCTAATCAAGAAATTAATCCAGGGCTGAAGAAGCCCTGGGAAGTTAAAACCGATCAGACATAATATACTTGATCTTGGGAGACAGTCTTTGCGTTCGATCTTTTCTGATTGGCCTACTTCACTGCCGCCTTTTGTCTTTACAGAAATCAACATGACTTGGGATAGCGCCGACAAAGTTGCAGTTGTTGAGACCTTCTATGTGGAGTACGTGTTCAACCCTATTTCTATCGCCTGATTTTCTAAGCTACTGAAATCACGTGACAGCCACGATAAAAAATGGCATTCAGAGGTCGAGGTAGCCCCTCATGAAGAATGAGTAGCTTTCTTTCGCACAAAAACCTCTGCTTTACGAATTGTTATTTTCTCTTTATTCAGATTGTTCAAGGCCAACCCTGGCTACCAAGACAAGTTCCCCTTCAAGGGTGTAGCGATCGGAAGCCTCAGCGGCAACGCCGCCTTCCAGTCCCAGCGTGACAAGACCATCGCCTACATCGACCAGGCTGTGGCCGGGAAGGCTGATGCTAAGGCCTTGGGCAGTAAACACAAGGGGATGAAGGTGGGAGCTGGTGAAATGACCGTAAGTATCGCCAAATACCCTGAAGCTGTCGGTTCAAAGAGCGTTACGGACTGTTTTTTCTGGGTCCACCAGTTTTCTCTTTCTTTACCATAAAAATGTCGGCCATCAGTCAAACAACAACTAAGCGATATTGTATCAATGTGGAATGCAAAAAATGACCCTGTTCCAGTATACAAGCTTGGCCTCACTATGCCTATTACATACGCATCGTCTCGTTTCGGTGATACCTTACAGCCCCTATTCAGCTTCAATAGAAGGTGTTGGTGATAATTTCCATTGATTACCGTCATTTTTTTCTTCCAGAACGCCAAAGCAGCTCTTGCAAAGGCGTGTGGCGCCCATGGCGTCCAGGACCTTGGCGGGGCAGTCGACGAGATTATCAAATATCTCTAAACTGCTGAGCGCAGATGATTCCCCCACGGACAGCTAGCTTGTGATAACCAAAATATAATTATGTGAGCCGTAACTGCTGCATGGAGGCATCTTGATCAGACCTTGGAGGATAATTCCTCCAAGATCAGACTGACAATCATTGAAGAAGAAAACAGGATCGCGGCATGGACTCAGAATGCTCGAAGTCACGCCGATGGGACGTCATGATGTGGTATCAAACCACCTGAATCCGACATCATGCAAGTAAAAGCAAGATTGAAACATCCTTCGGCTAAAATGAGCACCAATGGCCATTCCATCTTGGCCCGCAAAGAGACTAAGACATCGGAGTCAGTGTTCATGGCTTCATCACAAGGTGCCACGTTCATGTCACAAATGGGTTAAAAAGCAGGCCTACACCCGCCGCCGGCTGTATTTCAATAAAAATCATTCAGGGACCCATTGTGACGAAAAATTCCAAATATCACGTTTCCAAAATGGCTTAGCTTTGTCATGATGTTGTCATCAGCCAGTTCTTGAGGACTCAGGTGATATCCAGACGCACTAAGTCACAGCTTATTTGAATCGAAAGTTTTATCAGAAAAGTACAATTAACATTATTTGCATAATCTATGTATTTGCATAATCGAGTGGGGAGGTTCTCAGATAATAAATTTTACGTAAAAAGCACAAATGCATGTAGCCCATTGCTCTGTTTTTGCAGGATTTACTGAGTAGGCGATTATGAGCATAGCCTACGCATCACGTAGGCCTATCACTCGATAGGCCCATATCACCCATTCTTCCTACTATTCTACGTATTTGGCAGAGTGTTGGCAGTGGGGTGGGTTTGGGTTTTTCTTCGGTGGGGCCGATATTATATGACGTCATGACGCAGTACCATCTCAACAGTGCGACACTGCTCCAAGTGGCGGTGGCGCACCGGTCTTCGCACTGATCTTATGATCTTCGCAGGACTAAAACGTTTGACTCAAAGTTCCACGAATATTTACTCTAATCATGGTTCTTTTGAGCAAACGATTGATCACTAGCCAGTTGATACTAAGTGCCAGCCTCTGTGCCATAGGAAGCGGTGCCATTACGTGGCTGTACGTCTCCCACCCGCCAGCAGAGTTTGACCCCATCATGTTCTCAGCCGGCGGGATCCTCATGCTGCTATCAATCGCTCAGTTCGGACTTCTTTTTTACGATCGATATCACAAGAATTCTGGAAGACCTCCTTACCTCGAGTTTGGTCAAGGCGACTGTTCGTCGTCATCGAAAGGAGGACGACTGGCACTGGCAGGGAATGTGGCGCAAGATAAACGGCGACAACCTGGACCATCTGCGGACATGGTAGAAACAACGATAGCATCAAATCTGGATGGTAAAGGGGACGAAACGCTGGTCAAAGTTGAGGTGTAGGGTTATTTTACTTGGAAAAGTGGTCAAACCCACAGTCGCAGCCGGTAGCCGAGCATCTTCGAAAGTATGGTGCCCCAAACCTTGTCTTGAATGACATGAATGAATGAGTAGCCGCCTATTCAGCCATGGTTGACGTCATGACGTGTCACGTGTCATCTCGTGTCGTGATGTGGTTGATGTTGATGTTTTTCACCACTGACTTCATCAAACTGAACTATTTAAATTTCTTTTTCTTTTTTACTCTTGGAAATGAAGTTGTCGGTCATGTCAGTGACTAACAAGAAGGCCCTCTATCGAGTGAACCTTACGTTACTGTTGACTTCACGGTGGACTACGATCAACATTTTCACAAGAGCTGTCGGTGCCTGGACAAACGTTTATTTCACAGTAGGCCTACAATAAGTAACACATTCAATCATGATAGGTCCAATTACTATTTCTCAATCTCATTATCCAAAAAAATAAAAAAATATCCATAAACACTGAAATTTTCTAACGAACTAAAATGTTTTTCGCCGTTGTCAGTAGGCCAAGGCCTACATGTAATGGTGGTGATGTGTGATGTGTTCGCCCCCTGATGGTTATGCCCGTGGTTATGGCTCCTCTCACAACTCGCAACAAAGAGCGCTTCTTTGGGCGATGGTGATGCTGTCTAGGTGTGAATCTATGAAACATACAAGCCTTGCCAGCAGCAGACCAAGGGACTGTTTCATAAAGTGACTTTAAGCTAATGGTACCATTAACTTCAATGCATTTTCCAGTTGGTTAAAGGTACCATTAGCTTAAAATTACTTTATGAAACAGATCGCAGATCGCAAGGCGGCTGTTGACGCCAGATGTGCGCTGGTCAGGAATACATGTACGTGGAATATTCTCGCCAGCGATGATCGATATCGCCAAGCCTGTACGTATGTGGTGGGTGGCGAAAAGAAACTGACTACGTTTTTACGTCTTTTGTCTTCATTTGACACTCGGACACTCGATATGCTCGCAGACGATCATAGGTCTCCCTTATAAATGAAAAAAACTAAACGAATAATTAGGCCTACTGTGTCGCGTCCTTTACAGCCATCGCAGAGTGAGTTAGACTGGAAGCCCGTCCTAACTCTTTTACATACCGTAATGAAATTAACAAATGTTAGCAGCAAATTCAAAAGCGACACCATCGGTAGGACCAGGTACTAGTCTATCGCAGAGTTCTATTCCTTATTTTTTGTTCACGATTTCACGAGATGACGAAGTTCCTCATGACAGTGTTGTTTAATAAACGCACTGACAATGATTAAATTGCTTTTGATTTAAGAATCTGAGATCTCAAAAAAAGGTGTGCACGATTTTCATCACGTATATGACCTGAATCGTGATTTTCTCACACTTTTCTGGTTGTCAATCAAAGTCAAATCAGAAAGTCCGTCCATTCCAATATCCTGATGAACAAACTCATCGATGGCGACTGGGGCTCACTGTGTTCCTGTAACGACCATGATTGGTTGGAAATGGGCCTATTTCAATCAATATTTTTCTTTATTCCGTTTGACGTCTGCATGATTCTTGCACTATAAATATTGGTTCCTGTTTCGGAAAATTTAATCCGTTTTTAGGAGACTCACTTGAACGTCGCTGCTCGGTTTTCCTTTGGAAGTCACATTTGTGTACCAACCAACTAAGGTAAGTCGATTTCCTTATTCAGTGTGCTTATTGCACGATGAAAGGCTACCGATTTGGTAGTGTCCAAATCCAGCTCGAATTTGAGTTTTCAGGGTGTTACAGAAAAACACTTGCTTATAATATTTTTTGTCGCTGGAACGATTGGGTTAGCATTCGGCAGTTTTTGTTACATTCTGAAATATCGCACTCTTCCAAGACTACTTTATCACTGAAAATACAAAATTTCTCAGTCAACAGTGTTTTTCGCACATAGGCTATTGTAAATGAAATCTCGTGTTAAGTATTTAGAGCCTACATCGTGTGTATTTGTGTAAAACCCCCATGCCAATAATAGTTTAGTATTCACGAATCTGGTCCTATCTTTCTTTCCGAAGAAGAATTTGTTTATTTTCACTGGACGAATTCGATGTCCTCTGTAGTTGTTTGAAAGAGGCATAACACAATTTCAATTCTTTTACTGCCAGATGCAAATTTCGCCCTGAAATCTTACTGAAACGCTGTCACATCTACGTGGCAGCGTTTCTGTAAGGCCGGTGTAACGTTTTTCAGTGTGGCCCGTGTGCCAGTGTGACATTACAATAGACTGACGGAATAAGCCGCGACTAGACAATGGGCGACCCGCAGAGAAACAGCGAGTCCGTTTCCCAGTGTGTTCCGAACAATGGGAATCACACGGAAAAACGGCCACACTGAAAAACGTTACACCTGGTTTACATCGAGGCACACGCGACACGAACACGCAGGCGAACAAAGGTTTCATGGGGATGAATCCTTTGTGAAGCCATTGTTCGTCTGCGTGTTCGTGCCGCGTGTGCCTCGATGTAAACTCAGCCTAAAGCCAGCAGCCACACTAGCATCCTGAGATCTCAGGTCATTTACGGTCGTACCCTCCCTCAATGTGCGAGTGAGCGAGCGCGAAGCCCTGGGATTCTCAGGATGCCACACAAGGCGATATACTCGCCGTCGCTCTTCTCGCAAGCCCCGCAAACTAGGCGATATCGGTTTTGGTAGTTTGTTCTTGGGTAATCGTCGCTGTCGAGAAGATTCCACGCATCACTGTCCGGCGCACACCTGGCGTCAACAGCCGATTTTCACTCTAATCGCTTGCGATATCGTCTGGTGTGCTGCTGGGTTTAGATTTCAGGATGTGGTCTCACAGTAAGCGCTATGGAATGAGTACCTTCATGTGACGGGTTTCAGGTCTCTTTCAAGTTTTTGTTAAATGTACATGTATTTGTTTTTAGCAAATTGGCTTGGAAGTGAAAAGGTTAAGTCATGTTCTTTACGATCCATCATGAAATCTGACAGGCGTATATCGTGCTCTAATAATAACATTAGATAGGTTGCCCAGCTTTCCCACTCCGACTCTGGCTTCAACTACATGTACCAGAATGAATTGCAGTCCGCTATAGACGTCCTTGATAAAAACGATTTGATAGACGTTTGCAAATCGTAAAATGCCATAACTTTGTGGCTGAATAATTTTGACTCGTAATCGGAGGTGCACGTAAATCGCAAATAGTCGTGTTTCAAGTCGTAACGACTAGGATTACGACTTCAATATTCATCATTTATCCGCACTTCCGATTTATAAGGCCAAATTTTTCTGCCTTCATTTTATGGTGTTTGACGAATTGAAAACTTCTATCAAATCGTTTTTATCAAGGATGTCCAAAGCGGACTGCAATTCATTCTCGTAATTGAAGTCGGAGTCGGGCCGCTGCGCAACCTCTCTCTATTAACAGCAGCCCTGAAGGTAATCAGTTTCTTCTTTTTCCAGAATCATGTCTTGGAACAGCGCTGACAAGGTCGCCATTGTGGAGTCATTCTACCACAAGTAAGTTACATAATAATCAGCAGATGTCGCAATAGCGCTTCTTGTCTAAACATAGATTAGTACCGGAACTCACCGCTAGGGCTATTGCTGAGATCGGTAGGCCTATCAAGTACCCGCCACCTTTGTCCATGTCTTTACTAATCGGTCGACAGACGCAGACACGTCGCAAGCTATATTGACCTAAGATGTTGTACAACATCAAAACTTCTCTTAGCATTAGAAGACGTACATGTATATACCATAAATTATATTAAATTTCCAGGCTATTCGAGTCCCACCCAGACTTCCAGGACAGGTTTTCAAGTTCAAGGGAGTTGCCCTCGGAAGCCTCAGTGGCAACGCCGCCTTCAGGACCCAGCGTGACAAGACGATTGCCTACATCGATCAGTTTTTGGCAGGGACGGCTGACTCTAAGGGCCTGGGCGGCCGGCACAAGAGCACCTACAAGGTCACTGCAGCTGAACTTAGGGTAAGAGCCTCACTCTTCCTCACATTATTGTTTAAAGGTATCGTAGCCGTTGTGTCAAAGAATACCGGATGTGCATCTTTCTCAGTGACAGTCGTATTTCCTTTGTCTATTTTTCCCCCTTTTTTCTCCATTCTATTTGCACTCAGTTTATTGTATTTCTCACACCGATGTAACTTGCTTATAAGGTGACAATAACCTATATTTGAATTTGAATTTATTGTTATCTTTTTTGCAGACTGCGAGAGGCATATTGTCCGATGCCGCCGCGGAGCATGGCTGCACTGCTGACGTGGGTTCTGCCGTGGATGCCATCATCGCCGGTTTCTAGAGCTCAGTGACGGATTGACGACAGCTCGTCCACGGATAATTCATATATACAACCATGACGTTTTCCAAATACATGAAATTCGTCTCTAATTCACATGTTCAAGGGTACTGGATTCAGTTTTCTTAAAAAGACTTTTCCTTAAAAATGACTGGTCAAGGCCGACGTGTCACTATTATTAGTGATTAAGATACTGTTATTTTTATTCTATCAATTGATTTTGCAGTCACTTGGTGAATTTCTTTCCTTTATGAGCGTTTTTTTCTAAAATTTAGATCGTACTATGCATGTTCACATCTGATAACAGGGAGTTTTTGTATGGCACAACACATGACTTGTCCAGTTTCGTTCTGTGCATTTAATACTTCTTCAAAGACAGTTTTCGTATCCAGCTATTGTATTCGATTCAACTTTTCACTAACCATTTTACTTAATACGTTCAATGTTACCAATGCAGAAAATTGTTAACAGTGTCTAGCAAAGCCTGTGTAAAGTTGAGCAGTGCTGACGAGGCAGCTTTTTAACCAATCAGTAGGCTCCATCACAAGGCGTTCACACCCCATAAAACCACATTATGTCATCAATTTGTAAGTTTTTCATATCTGACACATGTATTAGAATTGTAGTGGCGGGATGTCTAAATATATTCTAATATAAAATGAATTCAACGTTCGTTTTAGTTTTTGTGTGTTTGTGTTTTAAAGATCAATGAGGAGTTAACTTCAACCGGGAGTCCATGCCAGCGAAAGTCTGTGCTGTTGCTACTGCTTCATGTTAGCAAAATCTATCAAAGGCGGAGAATGACAAATTTCTTAGCAATCCAAAATTGACGGTGTTGCTAAGGGCAGCAATCCCGCACAACAATGCATGCCGTTTTTTATGAGGTTGTGCATGTAGTGGCAACCACCATGAATAACTCAGCCCATTCCAGGTCTCGCACTGCATCGGACTTATGCCAAGATTTCGATCTCAGGGCATATAATCTAAAGATATAAGGATTTATTGCCATGTAGATTGCTTTGAATTCTCATCAAGATTGTTACTCTCATATGGAAGTCAGGCGCCTGGCTCGATAACGGCTGTCAGCGGGCGATGTAAGCTGTATTAGCCTATTGTATAACAAAAGACATTTTGTTGATGGATGTGAGCGACTAATGAATATGATGACGGTCGAGACTGGTGGTCAAACTACATGGGGTTGCGTTTGTTTTCTTTCTTTCCTGTGTAGAACTGATGACCGGAAATAGTCAAACCCGGACCTGCTGTTGAGACACAAGCTCTTCAGGGAGGGAAGTGATGACTTACGAAGGGGTGCGAATCCTATCGATGACGTAGTGATAAATGAGGCTGAGTGCTAGTAACTAAGAAATGACCTGACCAAGCTTTGGCTTGGATTATCTGGAGCTCGGATTCTATCCTCGACGTGATCCGATCGACAAGATATCAGACAAGCGGCTAATTGTGGGCACTACTGACATCGACTGTTCATAGCATCAAGAACGGGACAGCTTTGATAAGAATGTGCACTTGATTCTGCAGTGGATGTAGGAGTACATGCAGCGTTGATTGCACCACTTGGAAGTCTTTTGTTGTCTCGGATAATGGATTCAACTCTATCGATTTTTTGTTTGTTTGTCTGTTGTCGTCTTTCTTCCGTAGTGCCTGCTACTCACGATAGTCATAATATACACACTACACACTTTCTGACTGCCAATACAGTTCAAACAATAGCTATAAAGGTCGACCTCACACTTAAGGAAGCTTCTTGAATACGGCCCTAAAGTAATGTAAACCTTTACTTACGTTTTACATTGGCCGAAGTGGAAAATACATCGGTGTACATTACGGTATCATGGTGACGGAGTTCATAACTATACACGCACATCGATGTACTAGGCCCTACACCCTGTACCCCAGCGCTCGCGAGTTTACATACCGATCCAGGCGACTGCTCGACAAGACACAGTGTTCGAATCCACGTATTTATTGAATGATCTTAGTAAACATCAATTAGGCATGGGAACTGTTGTTGCACATGAAAGAATGAGTTAAAGTAATCGTATCACAGCGTGTCGAACTTCTCAAGTTATGTTGTGTGCCGCTGAGGTCATGTGATTCCAATCAGAAGGGGTCCTCAAAAATAACCTCGGAAATTTCTCAAAAATCGTACAAAAAACTCGAAGCCGGTGAAATAATTCAAATTTCTTAATTCGGGACACGCTTTGACCCCAAATGATTTGAATATGCATCAATAGTCAATAGATTCCGTGAGAGGAAAAGGGCGAAAAATTGGTGACAAAATTGAACAATGCTAAAGAGTGAGTGGTGAGAATTCGTGAAGGCCAGCTCACCAAAATACTTTACTTCTTTGTTGACAGTCAAAACAGTGACTGCGCAAGCGCGAGGACCTACTTTGATTTGGCGCATCTGGACTTTCTGTTCTGTTCCAGTGGCAATGAGAAGATTCTGCATTGAACAATTATCTCGTCGTTAATTTACTGCCAAATGTTGGCAATGCAGTTTTCTTAATTGCATTCAGTTATCATCAAGGAGAAATGGGATGGAACTGCGGGAAAATAATGACCATCGCAGTGGAACGTATAGAACTTATATCATAAATGATGCATGTAGAATTCTATAACTGCCCCTAGTTATCATTGGCCATAACACTACAGATATGGTGATAATTTGATAAAATGTTAGATAGTAAGCGGATAAACAACCTATCTGGACCCGGCGTTGTTTGCAGTTCTCTTGAACACTGCCTGTGTTGATGGATTTCACATTAAATTCGTTCTAGCAACAACCTGACGGGATTGAGTTTGTAGTGACAATAATTCGACACCGTGGGAGACAACGCCAAAAATGGGCTGACATTCTGCCAAATAACCCACAGAATGCTTTTAGCTGAAGGATGAATATCTGATACACCATTTATCAAGTGATCGCCTGAATTTGCAGAAGAGAATAGAGTACATGTACACTGGATACAAGGGACGACGGATGAACCGAATATTCGATTTTTTCGAGAAAATTTTGATGCCATTTTTTCACTTGATTTCTCTCAGAAACAGGAGGAAATCACCATGCGCCAGGTGTCACTCCAAAAAACGTTTTTCACCGTCAGTGAAATCTGGGCTTTGGTTTACTTGGTAACGTGCAGCTTGAAATGTATCGCCCTTCGGAGGATTTCAAACGACGTAATACTCACGAGCTAATTTGAAATAGGGTCCGGAGTTATGATGGATTGGCGTTTTGTGGCAAAAAGTCGTTTATTTATGTTCGCAGTAGACAAGGAGATGGTGAGATTTGAATATTGATACAATTTTAGCGATGCTTTTAAAGAGACCCAAGATAATTTTCGATTAGGCGAATTCATTTGGGTATTGAAGCCATCATGTAGCAATGGCGGTTCATACTAGTAATGTGGGATATCCGGCGGCAATTCTGTCGGACATGATGGATATTTTTGTCGATTTGAACCTATTATTATGTTCACGAACAAAGCAAGAAGTTAGTATAATATTATTACCATTTCACATGGGACTGTGATGGACGTATTATGAAGTAATCACCGGATAGTGCGTTCATAAACCATTAGGAAATGTTTTTGTTATGTTTTTTATTCCTTCGCCGCAGGAGGTGACTGTGCTGATTTCAACGTGATAAAATATTTATTGCAGGGCGTGTTAAATTTGCAACGTTGCCACGTGATAGCAATCTGACCAATGACGTCTCTTCACAAGACAGCCCCAAAATTGTCGTGATATTTCAACCATTACAACACTGAGATACATTCTCAATAAAAAAGAAGGATCCAGTGGCGATAGTTACAAACTTGCTCCAACATTCCGATGACAGAGACTATAGCGAGTAGCTTGTGCTAACATGACAATCCACATGTGCTCCATGTGTAATGACCATAGAAACACTGGGCGGAGGAGGATTCTTTAAAGGCTGTATGGAATATCAATGTAAACGGAAATAAGGGACACAGTGTTAAATGTGTCATGAATGTTCTCAGGCAACAAAGTTCGCGGGTTCTGAAATCAGATACGTACGGTATACGTATCTGCTGGATGTCGTCGTTCTTCTACGTGTACGTTTCTTCTGACGTCCGTTGATTCTCTTCCTAATTTTTTTTATAGATTATTCACTTTGATTTTGTTCACGGCTTACTAAAGATTAATTCTTCTGAAGTTCAGGGTGATGCAGTAAAGAATGGTGCACGAGATGGAGCAATCACAGCCCCCTTGGCCGAAGGTAGACGTTCACCAAGCGCCTACATCTGCGAGAGGAGTATTCATAAAGTTTGGTCTTATGAGCACGGTACGTGGCATCCCCAGAATATTCAAGGCCAGGAATAAATTCCTTTCGATTTTCTGGGCTACTACAGTCCTGATGTTTCTCGTTGTGTCGTTTTTTCAAGTTTATCAAATCGTGGAAGGATTCCTTGATTATAATGTCAAACAGGAGCACAGCATCAAACTATCACGTCGGTCTCAGTTCCCGGACATAACCGTCTGCAGTTTACAGCCGTTTAGGAGCAAGAAATCTCTGCTGAGGGACAAAGTGGAAAGAGCAGATTCTTTGATAAATGACTACTTCTTTAATGTTTCAAATAGAATTTCGAATCAATCTTACGAGGATTATATCCATTCAGAATTTCAATATAAAGAGGGTCATTCTTATTGGAGACGTGATGAAATACATAAAGAGGAGGAGGTGTATGAAGACGATCTGAGTTTAGATTGGTGGGATTATGACGACCATGAGGACTACGAGGATCCGTCGGCGGATGACGATGTAGAAGATGACGATGGAGGATGGACGGTGCGCACGCGGAAGAGGCGTTCGCCGAAAAAGAGGTCAGCAAGCAATGGAGACCATCTCCATCTCGTCGATGACGAAACAATGCGAAATATCTTAATGACTACCACAGGTTTTTATCAAAATACCCCGACTGATGTTAGACAGAAGCTCGGTCACCAGGAGACCATCATAGACCAGTGCGTATTCACCGTGCAGACAGTTCGCGAAAGACGCCTCGAAACAGTGAATTGTTCAATCAAGGTTTTTCACTATCCACAGTTTTTTAATTGCTACACCATTTCATTGGGGGAAACATGGAAAGGAGTCGTCGTGGAAGTCGTGATGAAGTTGTTTCTTGATGATGATGTGTCGTTGGATTACCCAAAACATTACACACGAGATACGGATTCACAAAAGCATGGCGTCCGAGTTGTGATTCACGATCCTAATAGTCACCCGGATGTTTATCATGACGGTCATGACGTCCCACCTGGGATGTCGGCAAATTTCCTGCTGAGGACCCACAGGCGAAAGCACCTGGTACCGCCGTACGGGAAGTGTTCGAATAACATCAGGCCCATTGACGATTTGTACGGTAGGCGTTTTATGTATCGAAAGAAAACTTGCGAAGACCAAACAACTCAAAGAAGAATTAACAGAGAGTGTCAATGTATTGATCCTATTTTAATCACTGATCCTGTTACTTCTAAAAACGGTTCTCTACCGGGTGGAAAGCTGCCGTATTGCATGGACATCCGTTATAGCAAAAAGGTCATATCTTTGAAACTTGCCTGCATGTACGACTTAAACATGAACTCTCTTGGGGACGACGAAGAATGTCCGGCACGCTGCGAGCACTTCGAATACATGACAACAATGGACATGGCCAAATGGCCGCACGAGTCATTTCACTTGCCTCTGTATGAGACCGCTCAACACACTCGTAATGTTAGCTTCCCTCATTTAGACACCGCCATCATGAAAATGAAGGAGGCGAAAGATGCATACATGACAGTCGGAGACAAGGAAGATATAGAGGCAATTGTCACGGATTGGTTGCTGAAAACGCATATGTTTCAACGTAATTTTGTATCTCTGACAGTGACTAGGCCAACTTTTGAAGTTAACTTAGTGGTAGACAAACCTGCCATTGATGCACCAACTCTAATGAGTAGGATCGGCGGCATCATGAGTTTCTGGTTGGGCATTACATTCATAACCATCATCGAATTCGTGGAGGTCGTTTATGACTCTATATCTCTCATGTTGAAGAGGCGGAAACAAAAGCAGAAGGAGAAAAGCATGGAGATAGGAAATAATCATGAAAGTGATCGCTTGGGTGAAGAAAATACTGCCGACAATTCTGCGTGTTGTGGAAACAGTTCTGAAAACGCGTGCTAGAGAATAGAGAAGCGAGAAACAAAAACAGTCAAAAATACATCAACTGATGACGCCATTATGGTCCAAACCATTGTATCGATCACCAAAATATACAAAAAGGTTTCTCTCAAAAAAATTTACCGTCTTGCGGAAATGGACAATGATCATCTATCTATCTCCTCATGTGAGTAGGAGTGGATGTACACACCCCCTGACTGATAATTACAAGCTGCACATTGTCTGCTCATTTGTGTACATGATGATTCCCTGTTGACTTTGGCACTTTTCTTTTTACAAGCGTTTAATATTTAATTCGTTATAGATGTAGTAATTCTTCTTCTTATATTTTATAGCTAATCGAAACTTGGAGCACATCAGCATAAAAGGACGTTCTTAAATACATGTATTTGTCGTCTTCGTGTTACAATGTACAGTACATGTACATGTACATTCGTTTTTGTGTTAGCCTATTCTTCGCAACAGATTTATTGCAAGTGTTTTGACTTGGTACAATCGAACAGTACATGATCGATGCTTTGTTTACAAGTCGATCTTGCATAACGCGATGCATAGAGTTGGATGTGGTCGTTGAGACATGATTTCACTCTAATCACTTATCTCAAGTTGCATCTTTGTACTGAATGCTCCTGGTCAACGCATAATACTGGACAGTAATTATTTATGATGAAATCCAAGTGGATGTATCTGTCCGATTGTTACCACTGTATTATTTGAAAAAGAGTGAATGGTAATTATCATAAGTTGTCGGTTCCCATCAAAATATCATGTTGCACTAATTGTTGTCAACCAATTTGAAATATTTTACAAAGGATTAATTACTTTATGGTCGCTGGTGTCCTAAACAAACCGAAGTTAATCAATCTACCGTATCTATCGCATTTCAACCCCTGAGGGAACAAGGGTGTGCAAACCACTTTACTCGGCAACGCGGTTTACAGTATTTCAGAGAGAAGCCTAATCGAAATTTGGTATTATTGATGTGAAGTAGGGTGAGCGAACATCGAGGCGAACGGCTCTCAATCTAACCGTTTTCCATCAACCACAACGTATGGGCAACCGCCCATAACAACGCCAAGATGACCTCCACCGTCATGCGTAGAAGCCATCGTGATCCGCAGCACAAGTGAAACTGGAATAATACCTTAACCCTTCTCTTTCTCCGCCTGTCGGACTCAGCCATGCAACCTACGCCAGCCACTCACGTTGAGAGCACCGCCATTCTCACGTCACCCCAAACCGACTCTCCTGCAATCCGACTATTTGCTTCAATCATCCTGGTATGTACGAAATACGTCTGGATGTTGGTGATCCTGTTCGGCGTCCCAGGAAACATCCTTACTCTGGCTGTATCACTACAGAAGGGGAACCGGAAGAACGCCGCCTGTCTTTATATGGCGTCCATAGCACTTGCTGATCTTATGGTGCTCTTGGTCTACGGATCTTGCAAGTCGATGATTTTTTGGATACTCGGTGAAAGACTTGGAGAGGCTCCAATGCAGTATGTATTGAAATGATTCTGTCGTGTGCGAACGATATTCTATAAGGCCTATCAAACGAAGAGCGGGCTTGACTCTCGGTCGCACCCATACTCCACGCAGCGTTGAAATTTTTTGATACTTGGACGAAAATTTTAACACTGCCATTGACGCTAGATCGCCATCTTGAAAATCTTGACGTCATCGTCGGTGGGCTGGTCTATCACGTGACGCGAACTTCTTTTTCAAAACGGTCTTATTTGCAGAAAACAGTATTTATCTTGTCGTCGAAAATGAAACAGAATAACTTTATTATTACTTTATATCTACTCCACCGATGTTTGTATCACTCTATACCTTTATACACCTTCTTCAACGATCTACATGTATATTGTAAGCGTAGAAAACGACGTGATGGGTAACCGCTTTACAAATAGAAGAATTTCTACTGTTTGCTCCGCGCGCGCACTACTTTTCAAGATGGAAACCTAGCGTCGATACTAGTGGTGATATTCTCAGATATCGCCACCTAGCATCAAGTTTGGGTCGCACCCTGTTGCTTCTCAAAATGTCAGCACGCCGAGTGCATATACCGCCGATGGTGAGCAGCAGTTCTATGTATGCACCAGGCCTAGGCCTACTTAGTTTTTCAACCATCGATCACCCTTCCTTTTTCAGATTCTGCTGGTACACTGTCTACAGCTTTGCCAACATCTCGGGGTTGTCCTTAGCTCTGATGTCCATAGATCGTGTCATCGCTGTTTGTTTCCCATTCAAAGCTGCCGAACTCTGCACCCCGGGTAAAGCAACGAGAGCAGTCGGCATCACATACACAGCTATGCTTGTGTTGAATATACACGTATTCTTTGCTTATAGGCAAGAAAGTAAGCATCCAAAATCATTGTGAACGTGTACACCCCTCGTCATCACACTGAAGAGTCAATCACTGGCACAGGCACCCGGTCCGATACCGATAGAAAACTCACCGAAAATACGCGCACACGCTTGCTTTTATTGAAAATCCGTTGAACTTATTTTCCCGGCGGTGAACGCGCGTCGTTTTCCGCCGTCGCGGCCCGCGGCGAGGTTTTGGTGTGTAAGCCCTTTAAGGCCCGAAACCCACACAGAAAAAAAAATCAACTCGAGTGGAGACTCAAAGTCTCACTTTAGGGACAAAATGGTTCGAAATACTTTTTGACTCAAAATGAAACAGAAAATATTTCGGCTCGAGACAATGACACCTCGTTCCGAGAGAAAATATTTCGGGTTGAGATACTGACAGTCTCGATCTGAGAGAAAATATTTTAGGCCGAGATGTCATCGATTGTCTCGCGCCGAAATATTTTCTGTTTCATTTTGAGTCAAAAAGTGTTTCGAACCATTTTGTCCCTAAAGTTAGACTGAGTCTCCACTCGAGTTGATTTTTTTTCTTCTGCGCACTGACGCGTTTTCGCGCAGCGGGAAAACGCACCGGCAGAAAATGCTTTGTTAAAAGGCAGCGGACCGAGAAAAAAGGATTTGTCGGGCAGTAATGAAACCGTTAAGCCTATAGCTGTTCACACTTGCGGTGCGACCAACCTCGTCCCCAGGGGTATAGTTCGCTCAGACAACCTCGGACCACTCGCTCACTAACCCCTGGAATCAGCTTCGGTTGCTAATCCAGGAATCTTGGACTAAGTATAGGTGGCAGCACGAGTCAAAATAATCAATTTGAGATACTAACTTGTGCTTTTTAAAATTCTTTTTACAAAAAATCATCAAACCTGGATGTAGATAACCTTCTGGTTTGATCCAAAATATTTTGAAAATTTCTTTGGGTATATTCTTGGATATATTTGACGGTTACCCGTCAACCAATCATGTGCGTTAAAT
>NMRB01000112.1:297900-319472 GCA_002633025.1 Notospermus geniculatus | reverse complement strand
ACAGTTCTAAAGTGCAAATCTACTCAGAATTTCAGGGGAAAACTAATTAGAAGCCTGCATTAACCATCCCCTTTTGGTTTAATCAAGGATCCCTGTTCCAGTTACGCAATACTTCTCAAGGTCAGAGGTCAAGGTCACAGATAACTAGCTCTAGAGTAGTAAACTTCTCATCGGAAACCATTGACATCGCTCCGATGTCCTTTTCTTGTTTGAAATCATTTCATCCACCGCTGCTAGCGCACACCTGGCGTCAACAGCCGATTTTATTCACTGGCGATATCGCCTGGTGTGCTGCTAGCCAAATCGGTTCTGTCGGCCCCAATCCCGTATGGTCTTCCATCGTAGGTTTTTCGTACTTTCTTCTCAATTTTCCTGAGTTCTGATTATGTTATCCAGTTTACATTCCTGGCAGATTTCCGATTTTTTTCCATCACGAGGTAATAACAACCAAGGAACAAGAGCAAAACAGGAGCAAAGCACATCTGCAAAGAAGTAATGATACTGGGTCTTCTCCCGATTTTGCCGAGTTGACAACTTTTCCTGAAGGTTTTCCAATGCTTCGTAATGTCAGTCACTCGGCGAAATCCTTCTTCATCAACTTCCTTACGTGTGTCAAATGGAAGTGTTTGCACTTATCCATTCTTTGCCTTGCACTGTAATAATTGTTCTTCAGGTAAAATATCATTTTTTATTATGCTTATCTGATGAATGATTCTAACAGTTCAAAGTACTGGCTCGTCAAGCTCCTTTCAGTACAGCTAGTGTCACCTTTCGGACAGCTTGTAAGCAACGTGTTCCGTGGATGAGGACTTTACAGTCTTTGTTTTCAACAAACGGAGACAGGGATTGGCTGAAGAGGAAGCGATCCTTGACCACAAAACCCAAGAATATCTCGAGTAGGCCTACTACAGTCACATTACATGTAGACAAAAATAGATTACATGTGCGTACATGTACATCGTACATGTGTACATGTATACTTATGTATGTACATGATATCCCACGCATTTGAAGGATCACTCAGATATTTTCCCCTTGTTTATTTTTCTGTAGTTCCTCTAATGGTAAATGTAAGCATTCCTGGTTACCCTGCCCTCGAGACCCTGGTGGCGACATTTCATCTGATTGTCGGGACGGTGCTACCACTGGCTATTATTGTCGTCTGCAACATCTGGATCATTTTTACGTTAAACACCACAGCAAAGTGGGGGAAAGAGACTAGCGAAACAAACCAGGCTAAAAATAAATCTCGCGAGAACGAGACGAGATATATCACTCGAATGTTAATCATCGTTTGCGCCGCCTACGTCATCACATCTCTGCCGTATAGGATTAGTGT
Organism: Notospermus geniculatus; assembly: GCA_002633025.1. Taxonomy (NCBI): domain Eukaryota; kingdom Metazoa; phylum Nemertea; class Pilidiophora; order Heteronemertea; family Lineidae; genus Notospermus; species Notospermus geniculatus. The sequence goes on along the minus strand of NMRB01000112.1, from coordinate 318,133 downwards.
TTTGATCATGGATGGCAGTTCCGCACTCTATGATTTAACGAGCCGCTATTGGAAGTTCCGTTTTGACGCAATATATTGGTTAACTATAATTCCCTGGCTTGCGAACTATGCGATTAACTTTTACTTGTATTGCGCAGCCGGAGGGGCGAAGTTCAGAAATGATGTGAAAAGGATATTCAATGCTAAAGGATAATTCTACAGTCACATGTATCGAGCATGTCCATGAAACTTAAGTCATTCGGCGACATTGGTCTCCCTGCCCTAAATGTTCAATTTTGTAACCAATTTTTCGCCCTTTTCCTCTCACGTAATCTGTTGACTATTATTGCATATTCAAATCATTTGGGGTCAATGCGTGTCCCAAATAAAGAAATCTGAATTATTTCATCGGCTTGGAGCTTTTTGTACGATTTTTAGTGAAATTTTCGAGGTTATTTTTGAGGACGCCTTCTGATAGGTCATATTGAATCACATGATTTCAGCGGCGCACTATGCTTCAGTAAAAAATGTCCGCCATTCTTTTCACTACTTCAGAAGTTCGACGCGCTGTGATACCATTACTAACCCTTTATCGGGTGAGGTACCGCACTTCAACCCATTCTTTTATGTGTATAGCAAAGATCTCCATGCGTAATTGGTAACTTAGATCATTCAAATACGTAGATTTGAACAGTCTTGTCGAGCAGTCCTCATCGGTGTGCACACTCGCGAGCTCTGTGGCATACGGTGTACATCGATCGTGTGTGTACGTACAATAAACATAGCATGCCTGGGTGCTCACTAAATCCTGAAGGCTGGGGCGAGGTTCAGTCATGGTGATCACCCTCCTCTCGCCGATTTCAAAACCTTGAAAAGGACGACATCACGAAACCTATAGCCTTGAAATATGATCAAAAGGCATGATTACTGTAGGGCTCGCCCAAGGCATTTTTACCTTCCGGATGAAATATTCTACCACCGGATCATATTCTCCAGTATTACGTACAAAATGGGCTGATTCCCGCGGGGTAACCAATCTTTTTTCGAATGATAATGATGACGGAGCAATCTGCAGTTGCAACTGATTTGTTGACAACCAGTCCTGAGGTCGACAGCGTCGTGTTGATCCTACGGATTGTTTATGTGATTTTCACGAAATATGCATGGATGGCATTCGTCGTGGCGAGTTTGTTCGGAAATGTTATATCAATCGTTATAACGCTGAAGAAGGACAACAGGCGGATTTCGACATGCAACTACATGATGGCATTGGCGCTGGCTGATTCTGCTCACACAATTGCGTATGCCTGGGGAATGGCTGTGCTCTTCTGGGCAGCCGAACCACCCTCTGAGTTGGCCATGCAGTGAGTAACCTACTGTCCAGAGCGTTTTCATTCAGTCGAAGGCGAAATAGACTGCAGCAGTCAGCTGTTGAGGTTCTGGATTTGATTTGAGCAGTATCTACATGTAGGCCAAGCTCACATCAATATAGAGTTTTCGCAAAGCCCCCGAAACGCCAACGCGAACGTCTATTCTTTTGTTCGGTGCCCTCTTCCTGGCGTCGAACAATGGGTTTGACGTTCGCGTTGGCGTTTCGGGGGCTTTGCGAAAACTCCCTATTAGGGTTTGGAAAACAAATATTCCTAGAGAATTAGTAATTCCATTTTGACGTTCGCGAATCTCACCATGCGAAGTGTAACGTTTGAGTACTCCTAAGACTCTCAACCATTGAACTTCGCATGGTTAGATGATGACTCTGCAAGGTCAAGAAGGGGTGTTACCAGTCCTCAGCTGTTTGCGGCGTCCCAGTAATTGCGGGCTAGGGAGTTTTCGCAAAGCCCCCGAAACGCCAACGCGAACGTCTGTCCTTTTGTTCGGTGCGCTCTTCGTGGCATCGAACAATGGGTTTGGCGTTCGCGTTGGCGTTTCGGGGGCTTTGCGAAAAATCCCCATTACTTGTCTAAATCACTGGCGTGCACGTCATTTTTTCATGAATCCATTGCAGTGTCGATTTGACGGATGGAGACATGCACACTAAAATAGAACCATTGTTTACAAACAAAGAAGTACTGTACATGTATTTTCACTTCAGTGTCGTTGCCCGAACATTATTCACCCTCTGCCATTTGATCACCTTTCTGGAGTGAATACGTTTTTGGGCGAGGCTTGAATATTTGGTTTTAGAAATTGGTATGACGTCAGGTCAAGTGGATTTGTTTAATGCCGTTTTAATCATGTTAAGGGAAACCAACTGGTAACCAACAACAATACAATACTGCAGCTCACTTTGTAATGCGTCCACGGGGTAATGGCAATACACACCGCACAGCCATCCACTCTTGGACAGATTACTGTGTAGTTCGTCAAGTCGGCCATGATCCAATGATCAATGATCCAAACATACATGTACATATATAATGCAGAGAGCCAATTTCCATAGAACAGTCAAACTCTACAAAGGCACATTCGCCTTATCTTCAATTTCATCGGACTAGTTTGTTGTCCTGTACGAATTCCTGGAACACTTGATGCAGAGTCCAAAAGAAAAGGACGTCCCCATTCCCCAAAAAGTGGCGATACTTCTTGTGATTCGAGGAGATCAAGGCCCATATTTTAGAATGCTCCTCAACGTAAAGGCGTTCCTTTAGGCTATTGTCCTCCCTTGAGGGACTCCTTTACGTTGAGGAGCATTCTAAAATACGGGCCAATGTCAGTTGAAATCATGGAGATTCCCAGAATAAGAATCTCCACCCCTTCACCTGAATAACCGCTCCCCCCCCCCGCAATTCTGTAACAGTTCGGTCCCGAGTTCGGTATTCGGTGTTTCATCTGCCAGTGTCCCCCTTGTTGTTTGGGAAGAACTGGCGGACATATCGTAGTTTATTCAGGCAATAGTAGGGGAACACTGACAGATGGAGACATTCAAAATCGTTACACCCGACATCCTCTTCCACACTACAACCCAATCCATGTCTGCATTTTACCAATCTACACACATTTTGTACAGTGATTTAACCTGTTGCAGAGGGGCCTGGTATCAATCTTACGCCTTTGCCGTCCTATCTGGTTTCTTCCTCGCCGAGATGACCATTGATAGACTGATCGCTGTCAAATTCCCGATGGCCGCCGTCAGATTATGCACAACACGTCGAGCTTGTATCATAACAATTTCAACGTTCGTTATCATATGTGGCCTTCATCTCTATATTTTCTTCACTTTTCGGAACATACACGATGAAGAGACAGGTAAGTGTTGGTCCAATCTCAGCGTTTAGTAGAAAATTTCCAAATCAACGTATAAAGGCCCTTGCACACCAAAAACGCTCGTTGAACGCCGCGGTTTCCGCCCACATACAGGGGTCACACCTCCCGCGTGAAACGTGCATTTTTCGGGGCAAGCACATTGGATTAACTACAAAAGTTATTTCGGGCGGCGAGCGCGCGTCATTTTTTGCCGCGCGTCTTTGGTGTGACCCATTTATTGAAAATCCATTGAACTTATTTTCCCCACAGGGACTTGAGGCGTGCACGGCAGGGGTAGTGGGTGTTTCCGAGGTCCAAAAGCACCCCCACGGACAGTGCCCTGCCCCCCGAGGGGCACACCCCAGAAATATGTATATATATATACATATTTCTGGGGTGTGCCCCTCGGGGGGCAGGGAACTGTCCGTGGGGGTGCTTTTGGACCTCGGAAACACCCACTACCCCTGCCGTGCACGCCTCAAGTCCCTGTGATTTTCCCGGCGGTGAACGCGCGTCGTTTTTCGCCGTAGCGGCCCGCGGCGCGGTTTTGGTGTCGGCTTTCCACTGGAGCGTTTCCGTGGGCGGAAACGCTCGAATGCATTGTTTCCGCGCACGGAAACTCTCCAATGGAAAGCAGGCCTTAACACCAAAAGCGCGCGTTGAACGCCGCGGAAAACGCCGCGGTTTCCGCCCACAAACAGGGGTCACACCAGTCCTCCCGCGTGAAAGCATTTTTCGGGGCAAGCACACTGGATAACTACAAATGTTATTTCGGGCGGCGACGCGGTGGCGTGCGCGCGTCATTTTTTGCTGCGCGTCTTTGGTGTGACCCATTTATTGAAAATCCATTGAACTTATTTTCCCGGCCGTGAACGCGCGTCGTTTTTCGCCGTCGCGGCCCGCGGCACGGTTTTGGTGTGAAGGGGCCTTTACAGCTGCACATGCCACCGAATGCACAGTGCTTATGTCTAGGGAGTACCGATAATAATTCCATAATCATTGGTTTACTAACTTAAATCTTATACCAGGACATCCGAAAGTTTGAGCGATAATCAAGTTTTAATACCCGTGCATATTCAGGCTAAAACACTTTGCACTTCTTTCAGGTTCCAGTGTTCTAAAAATGTCCGTACCACACGCCCCTGAACTGGAAACCCTCGGAAATGTTCTACAGCTGACCATTGGTACTATTTTACCATTCTGTATCATTGTGCTCTGTAACGTGTGGATAATCATCGTATTACGAAATGCGTCGAAAGAAAGCGGGAAAATGGGCGTAGATAAAGGTGCACAGAAAACTCGGGAAAAGGAGACGTCACATTTAGCCCGGATGTTGATCCTCGTCAGCATAGCCTACGTTGTGACGTCAATTCCTTACAGGTTATTTGAGGTTATCATTGGAATCCCAGAGGTCAAACGTCAGTACCGAATGCGAGAAGAGTACTGGAATCTGCGATACTATTGTCAGCATATGATCTTAAACCAGTTTTGGGAGTTTAATTACGGAATAAACTTCTACCTTTATTGTTTGGGCGGTGGAAGGAAATACAGGAAAGATGTTAAGGAAATATTAGGAATGATATTTGCACCGTGTAGAAAAAGGTAAAAGAGGCGTGAATGAGAAAGGCACGACATTCTGTAGTAAGACCGGTGTTTTAAATTTAACGTCGTCTGCTCTGAAAGCATTAGGACAGAAGTACATGTACCTATGCCAGGACATCCTCCTCACTCAGTCTGGTTAGAAGCTCGCAAAAAAATGCATGAAATCTTCGGCGGCGGTCTTAATTCTCCGAAAGCCAACCTCGGAGATGTCGGCAATCGGTGAAATGTTCGTGTAGTCGGAAATCGTCGGGGCAACAGGCAATAGAAATCTTCGTCGACAGTTGGAATCACCGGGAACACCGATGCCTGCAACTTGATGTAACCGGAAATTACCGGAGGTTGAACCACACTCCCAGTATACTTATAACTTTCTCTTCGATTTCTTTCAGATGTTCAACATGATTGTGAATCCTGTGTATCAGAAATAAAACACGAAAAGACCAGAATATACTGATATAGATAGTCAATCTCTTTTGTTTCCATTCTCGGCTAAAACCATTGCTACAGTATCCTATTTTAGTGCAGTTGTAGATGATTTTTGTCTGACAATTTTGAATTTTGTTCTCCGACAATTTTTTTGAATGGAGCAAAAATAGACTTCGTTAATAACATCGCAGAATGTATTTTCGTCCAACAGATTTTATATTTAGTGCAGAATTGAAATAGACAACCCGTTCTTTGTTCATATACGTGCGTAGTTGATGCCACTCTGTGCCAGTCACTTCATTCGACAACATGCCAAGCTTGTTACTGCTACGAATCGTATTGCTACATCACCATCACGAGGAGAATAAACTTGCCAACTATTACATCATCGGAGTTGCGTCAGTGAGTCTCAAAGCCTACGGTATCATCAACAGTTCGTTGGTTTCTTTTCGACGCTAAATGCAGCCAGAGAATTCAAGAGTGCGTGAGAGGCCTCGCATCAACGTTGCTGTGTTTGGACCGTCCATGAGGAGCACGTGACATTCTGGCGCCGTAAAATAGCAGACTGATTTTTGTTCGTTGAAATCATTCACCTTCAGAGGGATTGTCAGTTCGATTAGACGGCAGATGTAGTGATGAATAGAACAAAATATCCGTATTGTTAAGAATTCTCTTATGTTCCTTTTGTTTTGCTGTAGATATGTTTGAAGGTTTGGATCTGCCCACGGCTTTACCAGAGCAGACGGTCAATGAAACGTCTCTGCATGGTTATGTCGCTCTGGAATCCGCCATTTTTGTTTTCGAGCTGATTTTTCCACCAATTTTGATTGTTTTCGGCATGGTTGGAAATACTTTGAGCTACACCCTCATGAACAACCCAAAGTACAGGGATTCAACCGCGTGTTTCTACATGCGTTGTTTAGCATTATTCGATTCGACGTTTCTATTTTCTAAAACTGTAAGTTACGTCATATCAGTTTTCCCTGGCGTATTTGTAAACGAGGCTGTAAGACAACCCTACTGCATTCTGAATTTCGTGATCACGTACTTCTCACGTGGTTTATCACCGCTAATCCTCGTAGTTATGTCTGTAGATCGGTTCATCGCGCTGACATGGCCTTTACGAGCTGTCAGGTTGTGTTCAATGAAGAAAGCTCGATGGGCCACGGCCTGCGTTGTCGTGATTTCTGTGACATTTGGTTTGGTTAACGTTTTTCGTAAACCAAGCTTCCAGAAGTACAGGTATTGGATCTGCCCGTACCACTTCGAGGATGATTACATTGTTTTATTTACCACAATGGTCAACGTTCAGAGCTTCTATTTTCCAATTGGAGCTCTTTTACCATTGAATGTTGGAATCGTTATCGCAGTCAAAATGGGGCAAAAAGCCCGCAAAAGTCTGAGCAGCGGTGACCGGAAGTCATCGAAAGAAGGGGCGATTACAAGATCAATCGTGCTTGTCACCATAGTTTTTATCATTTGTTCTCTTCCCATTAGGATCCATAGTGCATTTTGGGATGTGTGGGATGGAAAGTTTACGACAGGCACGAGGAGGTGGCAGAAACTAACCTTAGTCTCTGGTATCGCTGTCAACATATCAAACTATGCTCTGAACTCCTACATGTATCTTCTGGCGTGTAAGCGATACCGAAAAGAAGTAGTTTCGTTATTTTTTAAACAGTGTCATCCTAAAGGAAAAGAAACGATGAAAAAGGTACATGTAATAAAGTAAGCTACCTACATGTATGTAGACCTTGACGTTGTCTTGGTCAGTTCGCTATCCTCTGGCTTACCGAATGATCAGCGCCATTAAAGCTGATCTCTAAAAACGATAATCGATGTTTGCAACAAGATTCTGAACAACAGGAGAAAAAGCGATGACATTAATAAAGGTCTGTCTTCTTTAGAAATTAAATTACAGGATTGTGAACTCTGGTAAAAAATCTTTCTCCTAATATGGTGCTGAGCTCTGGAATGAGCTGCCTAATTGCCTTAGAGCTGTCGCAAATTTTCGAGACATCAAAAGATTGTTACATTCCTGGGGCGGAACGTTATGTACGTGTGACATGTGCAGATAATGTGAATCTAAACTGTCTTCCTGTCTGTATCGGTTTTACGACTTTCTAGTTCTTGTCGATTTTATCTTAGCCTCAACTGCTTTCTGTATCGATCTTATGATGTCTAGTCCTCGTTGTATTTTTATGTTTTCTCTTTTCTCTGTTAATTTTAACTTTGTTAGATATCGGTCAAAGAGCTCTTATGAGCTCATGTTTGTAACTTTATTACATACCGATGAAAATAAAGTTTATCTATCTACACGTATCTATCTAAAACAGGACTAAGGGCGTGACGAGGCAGGCCAGTGACTAAGAGGAGCAGGTAAAACGATGGGCAGTGCTCCGTGATGATGGCAATGTTGATTTCGTTGGTTTCATGTAGCCCTTTTGCAGCAAACCGTGCCGGTGGTTAGTAGCGTACTGTCGCCAGGAATCAGTTAAGTGCAGCACTTTTGTATAATATCTATGTATTCTCTCCTCAGTTTTCTACTCCACCTTGATCAGTTGGGCCCTCCTCTTCTTGTGGTGTGCCATTGGCCAGACAATTATCTGGTCATCTGAATCAGTGAACACAACATATATGGGAGTCACCTTCAAGCCTACATGTATACAACAACTCGATGAGACGAAGCCTGATGTTCCGAGCAATAAATGCAAATACTAGTATTTTCCCGTCTGAACATTGCAGGGGAAGCTATTTTTCAGTTGGCAACTCAGTTTACTTTTGAAAAGACTAAGACCGTTCGGTCAGCAAATGGCGCAAAAGTGATAATTAAAACGGCCCCAAGAGCTCTCTGATGGTAAAATTGGTGTGGTGAGTTACCATGGTGGTAATTTACGAATGATTGACACCTCTCGCCTAAGTATAGGCATAACTAGAGAAGATTTCGACAAAACCCGACAAATATACAAGTATCAAAGAACCATGATTTCTATTGATAGAACCACGATTTCTTATTTCATAGAATTGATCTCTTAAGAAATCATCTGCAAATAAGATTATGAAATGGAGAAGCCATGATTTTGAATCACGTCGATTCCTTCCTGGCGACCTTGGAAGAAAAGAAAGATGTTGGTAATTTCTTCAGCAAAGACTACACTGTAGCCTCGAATTGTATCCACTGTAGTGGGAGATGCCTTCGTGGAAACTGTCGGGTACTTAAGGCTAAAGAAAGAAGGCTCGAAAAAGTTCGTTTCGGAGACGTCGGCTGGTTCTGCCTTGACTGTTCGAGGAAAAGGTTGCACGTGCATGGCGTCTAACGAATTTACCAATTCACAAAGCAACATAAACGCGAATGGTTTTTAAAAAGGCGATTGCTGCAGCTCCATTAGGCCTAAGTTTTCTGTGCATCGGGAAGACGCCACCACAAATATAGTCTGTGATAAAAATGTAGGCCACTGTGATGTAAAAATACCGTATACTTTCACCTCTAAAGGGCGGTTTACACATGCAACTTCATGCAACTTGTTGGATCTGACGCGGGGAGACCAAACATTTCATCAAAGTTGCATGTGTAAACGCCGGGCATATGCAAACGGGCATGCAACTTGTTGCAACTACCTACTGCAACTTGCGCAAATTTAGGATCCAGATCCTATTTTCTGGTGAAATTGCAACAAGTTTCACGTCGCTGGCCAATGAGAATACAGCAAAAAACCATGTGACGTCTACAAAAGCCAAAATTCCTGCAACTTGTTGCGAACTTCTGCGACTTATCGCGCTGGATGTTGCAATGTGTAAACGTCACAGGTAGACTGCAACAGGTTGTAGGTTGCAGCAACTTGCAACTTGGTGCAACCTAGTGTAAACCGGTCATTAAATCAACGTGCAGATCTGAAGCGAAATTACACCTGATTGCCATAAAACAAGTGTCATTTTTGCATCAGATTTGCAATATGGAAGGATGCAGATCTCATTATTGATACGAACTTGGGGAAAAAGGCCAAGTATCAGCATCGTGCTACAGCGGATGTTGGTCCGTTTCCTCCGCCAGTTCCTAAGTAAAGGTATTCAATATCTAATGACTGGATCCCCAAAATATCTTGCAACACAATCAATCGTCTTCATGCTTTACAACCTGAATGGCAACAAAGTGGCACAGGTGGAATCTACTCAAGAGAAGAGAGGGTCATATTCTTTCGACGAGACACATGAATTCAGGCGAGAGAAGAACCAGCGTCAACATCCAGCCATCAGCCTTTATCGCTAAATGAAGATACTGGTTCTCCTGCTCGTCCTTGTTGCCGGGTTGTTTTCACATTTACATGTAACCTCGTGAAAGCTGACCACAAATATGTCTTGTAGAATACAGAATACAGAATACAGAATACAGAAAAAAAAAATCAACTCGAGTGGAGACTCAGAGTCTCACTTTAGGGACAAAATGGTTCGAAACACTTTTTGACTCAAAATGAAACAGAAAATATTTCGGCCCGAGACAATAACAACTCGGCCCGAAATATTTTCCCTCGGAACGAGGTGTCATTGTCTCGGGCCGAAATATTTTCTGTTTCATTTTGAGTCAAAAAGTGTTTCGAACCATTTTGTCCCTAAAGTGAGACTCTGAGTCTCCACTCGAGTTGATTTTTTTTTCTGTGTATACACTGTAGCGTTCTAATTCCCTACTTGAAACTTCATCTGTTGGTGAACGTTGCCATCACCGACAATCATAACCGTAGGACCAGAATCGCAATTTAAAAAAAAACAGTACGAAAATTTTACCGCAGATACGGCGAGTATTTCAATCTTTATTTTGCAGCCTCGCAGATCATAGTTAGTATCAATGCTTTACGTTCATGAATGGCTTCTTGTCTTTGCTATTCATTTCCGAAATTCAGTCGCTGCGCCAGAATCATCTTTTGTCCGTAATGGATATCTAATCGTGGAAATTCAGGACCTTCTTCATTGCAGCAGTGTACGCTTGATACAGGCCCGTCTCAAATGTTCAACGATCATCATGATGAAATTCCCCGGATCAGATTCATATGTACAAACGAAATGGTAGAAAAACTTGTCTAAAATACTGACTGGGATCGTTTGGCTACCATTTCATTAGTACAAAGTAATGAATGGCAGGAGTGATCCACGAACTCCAGAAGGCTGGCATCCTTGATTAATTGTCATCACGTAGGCCGATGGTAATATATGACAAAAAAACTAACGACACTTTAAATAAAAGGGTCCATCCGATAATCCCATTTCGGCAAGTCAACTTTGTAATTAGCCATATACCTTTTTGGAAAATGCATGTTTCATGGCATGATGTGATAATTAAACCGATGGACTTACATCCTGACTGACACAGGGCCGATTTTTTAAACGATGGCTCAGATAACCATCGGGTTTCATTAACCCTCAGTTGACAAACTGTTAAGTTAATCGAAGTGAATTTTTCGATTTTATGAATCGTTGATAGCCAAACATTCTAAAAGTCAAAAGGTTTACTTTGGTTAATTCACGGTTTGTCAGAAAAGCCGATGGTTAAACCGAGGTTTACCTTAACTATCGTTTAAAAAATCGGCCCACAGTAGGCCTACAACAAATCCTAGCTTAAACTATAAACTAGGTTTTGTTTACAGTACCGCCATGGATCAAAACCACTACGTCTGCGGCCTTCGCTCTCTCCTTGAATGGAGCGGCGTCCGAAGGCGAAGTGATCAGAGGATTTGATATTTCATGGTGAACAAACAGGGAAATGTACCATTATTTGTACTTTTGGTCCTAAACTTGCTGACGAGACGATAAAGCAACGATAAAAATATGCTTGTACAGTGTGTTCGTGTTAAGCCATACGAATATGACGAACATACATGAAGCACAACCAAATTTACCCCACAAAAATGACATCAACTAATTGACCATATCGAGATGCCGGTTCAAGTTCTCAAAAACGCCGATCAAACTGACAGATATACCCGTAGCACAACCGAACTCCTGTTTTGGTAAACTATTCTTTTGCTTTTCCAATCCATCGTAAGAAAAGAATTCTAAGGTCGTTTCTGAATTTTGAACAGCTAGATACATATAAAAAGAAATTAATTGCGCAATTTGACATAGTTACTTGAAAAACAACTTCAAAAGATAGTTCACGTAGGCCTGGGTAGGAGACCTCAATATCACCAAGGCAACAGTGCCATACTATGAAATCTATGGTATAAGGAATGAGGAGGATGACGAGAGCTGTTGCAACAACTATCAACATTATAGCCATCCCTCTCTCCTGTCTTTGGCGCGTTTTCGAACTTGTATGAACACTGTCTTTGAGACCAGACGTTTGTCGCTTCAGACTTATTATCGTTGCTGCATTTATTACAGCTATCAGTGGAAGGGGAAGGAGAACATCAAGGGCGGCATTGATGATGTCAAATGCGAGATTATATGAAGCTAAAGAATCTGGCAGAATACAATCCGAGTACAAACCATCGCCATCTTGTTTTAGTGACCGGAAGCTGCTCGGCATATAGAGTATGATGTGCGACACAAAGTTTATTGCTGTAAATATCCAAGCTTTTTTCTTAGTTAACCATAGAGGGGCTTTAAGAGGGAACGTCACCACAATAAACCGATCGACAGCAATTATTACAATTTGCCAGATTGAAGAGTTGTAGAAAATGTATGCTCCATAGTAAAAGGCTTGACAATAAAGTTCACTGAAATGACGGTTGTACATGAAATCTGGGCGCATGTCTTTAGCCATACGTGGCACTACGGTTAACAGTGACACAGTGTCTGCTATTGCTAACGTCTTCAGGTAGAATGACATTACATTTGACTCATTTGATGGAAGGCTCATGACCATGAAACTCAAAGTGTTGCCGACGACTGCCAGAGCGACAAGTGTACCGAAGATTCCACAAGAAAATATCTTCGTGTAGTAATTGAAATTGTAGACATAACCACCTACCCATTCCGAAGTCACTTCCATGCTGGTTTGTGATTCTGCATTCACACGTGATTACGTTCTGTAAGTGTAAACATAACAGATTCTATGTGGTTCTTGTGAAAGAACTGGCTTCTGACTGTCATATCGGCCCCACCTTCTGCTTGACCGGATATGAATGATAAAATAAATGTTGATCATCGTCATTTTCGGGTACAGCTCCAAGTCACATTGTCAGTTAATCTCTCATCAGACTGACGTGTCACTGGGCAGCTAGGCGAAGATGCGAGTGGAAAATCGTTGATGGCTACGGCAGTTTGAATTCAGTTTTAGTCCTAGTCCCGTCTCTATTGATGATCGAGAAGTTCTATTGTCCGTCCACGTCCATAAAACGATGCAACCTACTTACTTTTCGAAAGGAAAAAGGAGATAGTCGGAAGAAGTAAGGCGCATTGACATCGTCCCGCCTTACTGACAACACCCACGGGTCTCGTGCTTATTGTGTTGTTAGTTCAGCGACGCATTGTCCATGCGCCCGCGGGTTATCATCCGTTAGGCAAAGGGATCTCCGAGAAACTTGATATAACCTCGAACCTCGTGCTTCAGGATGCAGTAGATTACACCACTTACTGAGGAGACTTCGCACTAACGTTACAATAGGGTTTTTTTCACAGTCGGCGCCGCTCTATAGCCTATGATATCCTTTGTGTTCCAAAACTCTGACAATAGGAAATTCTCACAGTATTAAAAGCCACTAATTCGTCGAGGGATGTGATTTTGTCACGATGTCCGGTATTCTGCCGCTTGTATCTCTGTTAATGCGGTAGATGACTTGGATCTCAAATGTCATATCAACCATATAATGACATAATAACGCTGAATCATCCCGTTGTGTGCGGAAATAATAACAGGCATACCCGGTAATTGCATCTAAATGCGGCAAATTATCTCCAAGAAAATCGACACCGGTGTAGATACGATTTCAACCGCCTCTACTTCCTAACAAAGGAAAATAGCCAACATTATAGTTGATTGACATGGCCGACAGTGCTGTTCTTGTGACCGAACCACAAGAATTTACCCTTTATCAAAACCAGCAACACACCAGGCGATAATCGCAAGCGATCTCATCGCCACCGATCTTTCTCGTCAGCCACCGCAGACTAGGCGATATCGGGCCGATCATCGCTGCCGAGAAGATTCCATTGCTATCCAGCGCACACCTGGCGTCAACAGCCGATTTTGCTCGTTCGCGATCAGATCGCTTGCGATGATATCGCCTGGTCTGCTGGCCGCTTTAAACTAGCCAATGGACTGAAGCTAAGCCATGTTCCCACTGGCGGCGAGATGCGACGCGGTGCGATGCGAAATTTTTCGCGCCTGATCGGTCCCATTAGGGAGTTTTCGCAAAGCCCCCGAAACGCCAACGCAAACGTCCAACCCATTGTTCGATGCCACGAAGAGAGCACCGAACAAAAGGATAGACGTTCGCGTTGGCGTTTCGGGGGCTTTGCGAAAACTCTATTTTGTTAAAGCTANGTATCTTAGGCCCGCTTTCCATTGGAGCGTTTCCGTGCGCGGAACGCTCGAAAGCATTGTCTTTTTCCACGCCGTGACCAACAAGGCGGAAACAAACAATGCTTTCGACGCTCCAATGGAAAGCAGGCCTACGGCTAAGAATCCATTCACGCGATTTTCGTGCCGCGCGATGTCGCATCCTTTGTCCACGACCAACGCGGCGGAAACAAACAGTGCTTTCGAGCCTCTGCCGCTCGAAAATCGCGTGAATGGACAGCCAGCCTAGCTGTTCACACATTGCGGTGCGACGCGATGCGGTAAGAAGCGGAAGGACGCGACGAGCGATTTCCACCGCCCCCGAGCGCTCCTGCAGTATTTTCCTCGTCGAATCGCCCGCCGCATGAGGATACCGGAAGGGAAACCCCCTTTGAAAGGTCTCCGTCAGTAGAACGTGATCTGGCGAGGTATGTTCTCTGATAGTATGGTAGGCGTAGGGGATATAGTTTTGTAAAATGCTGTGATGGACACCATTAAATCTGGCCATCAATTTGACGTAGTAAGAAATTTGCGAGTTTCGACGCGGCCATCATGTTCAATGACATTTCTGGCTCAATTTGTGACCACCGCACGCAGCCGCGCCGCGCTAGGCTAAAGCTGCTTTTCCACGAGACGTTTGCGGACGCGGTTTCGGTGGCGGGAGCGTGTGCGGGTGAAACAGCTAATGGGAAATACGTTGGTTCGATATTTTCCACCCGCGCCCGCAAACGTCTCGTGGAAAAGCTGGGTCCACATGTGCGTTTTACGCTGCGTTCTGACGCTTCGCCCATTGCTTGGAAGCAGAGCGGCGGAAAATACGCAGCGTAAAACGCATGGACACAAGCCCTAAAGCGGGTGATCCACTCTTGCGATTTGGGCTTGAGACGGGGTTGCGTTCCCTTGCGGTTACCTTATATGGCAATCGGAAGTCATTAAGGTAATCGCAAGGGAACGCAACCCCGTCTCAAGTCCAAATCGCGACAGTGGATTTGCCGCTTCAGAATCCATTCACGCGATTTTCGTGCTGCGCGATGTCGCATCCTAGGCTGCTTTTCCACGAGACGTTTGCGGGCGCCGTTTCGGTGGCGGGAGCGGGTGCGGGTGAAACAGCTAATGGGAAATACGTTGGATCGAATTTTTCCACCCGCGCCCGCCTCCTATTCCGCGCCCGCAAACGCCTCGTGGAAAAGCAGCCTTAAAGCGGACTATTCGCGCCAAGTCAAAGATCCCACAGAACAGTTTCCGAAGCGGCCGCCGCAATGCATTTACCAGTTGTTGTTACCAATAAAACGGGTTGTTTTATTATTTTTGGTTCACTTTGGACAGACGCGAACAATCCGTTTAAGAATGCATTTTGAAGACGTGATTTGTCCGAAGCGATCCGCACCATTCGACGCTGAAATCCAGGCGTTTGTAAGCCTTTGACGGGTGTCTACAAAACGCAGACCCAAGACCTGTGACCCACTACAAAACGGAGACTCCCCATACTACAAATGGTCCGTTTTGTAGTGGGTCACAGGTCTTAGGTCTCCATTTTGTAGACACCCATTTGACGGCTGATCGAACAAGTGGCAGCACTGGCAGTAAACCGGTATCCAGTTCCACCGTGCAGCACTGTAGAGACTACTCTGTGGTCTACACTGGCAGTAGCTTAAAGCGAATGGCTCGCGGGGTTTGTTTACATTTTTGGTGGTACCTTCCATAGAGAGTGAATCTAGCCTCCAGGCAAAGCCGTGCCCCAGCCATATGCAACACCTGTGCAAATATGCGAATGTAAACACTGGGGACGAGGTTCCAGTAAAAATTTGTTAAAATGGGTTAATGACGTTTTCAAAATCAGTAGGTCAAGATGTACATTTTGTACTATTCCCATTTATTTTGAAGCGGCAGATTTTGCAGAATGCGCCTCCGAAGTTTGGCTGTCTAATGCATTTCCCATTAAACTAAAATCCTTCTTTTGCCTTTTTCTCAAAATGCTGCTTGATGTCGATGACCAACTGTCATGGCGCCACAACAAACCCCGCGAGCCATTCGCTTTAAGGGGGAGGCATAGGGGATGACACCTTCAGAGCCGACACCCTGCCAAGATGGATGTCGAAAGACAAAAGTAATGCAAGGTTTACTGTACATATACTTTTCTTAAGAAATCATTTATACACAAGATATTACACTTTTCCTACCGTGGCAATTCCAGTCTGAAGGAAAGTGGGTATTACTTTCCTGCAGGATTGCCATATCAAACTACATTGTACTTGTTTAACCAAGTATTATCATCAAGACGGCTTCAACTCAGCATCAGTGACTATTTCATCCTGTTTACTTGCTCTCTTTTTGCTAATCAGCAGCAACAGCATAAGTGCAGGGAGGTGAACAAGGCTAAACCGGAAAAGTTTCCTGCTCGTGTTACTGTCCCCATGTTTATAAAACCTCCATGCTAAGTACGTCAAATAAAGATTCAGTGGCAATGAATCAGCCGCAAACGTCCATGTTGTGACATCTAGAATGGGCGCCAATGTACATAATCCAATCATTGCAGCGCTGTGACGAAGTGCGACACGTTTGCATAGAGTGCTGGATTGACGACGGACATCATACGGTAACCAGCTCTTGAATACTCTGGACGTAAATTCCAACTCAAGGCGTTGAAGTGCGGGAACTGCCAGGAGTATAATATGGCACCGAGTAGAAGAGCACCTGAAAAAGATTCAGCAGAGACTGCAATAAACGACAGGCGAATCCGATGAAGTCCCAGGCAACATGATGAGGCTTCTCTACTGCTGTACTGAAGGCCTCTTAAAATGGGTTTTGAGACTGGCCCTGAATGATTTATTAGAGATCTGCAGAAGACCTGGATTTCTGGACTTACTTACCTATGTCTAGAGATCCAGTACATGCCGTCCAACCCATTACTGGTGGTATGGCTCCAACCACAGCACCAACCCAAGTATTCACAATCGACACTCTTTTCAATGGCGTATAAGCCAAGGTGTACAAGACAAGGTTGAATGCTCCTAGTCCAGCTGTTAGTGGATTCACACCAAATGTCAGAGTTGTCAGGCCTAGGGCTGCAGTGGAGGAAGCGAATCCTGCCGCATGGAGAGGGCTGAAATTGGATATACATGTACTGACACATGTCATGAAGTGAATGAAATGTTGATGGAATGTACTTTTTCGGATGAAGTTTCAAAAACTTTTCCAGTTCATCACATTTTGCCTAATTAGATGTTCAGAGCAAATGTATTTTCAATCTGAGTGATGGCTGGGCATACAAAAAGACAGAACACTGTTGTACAACCCTTCACTTTCTCTCCATAACTGGCCAGACTAGGTATGATCAGGTGAATGGCTTGCTGAATTTCCAGAAATTAATTGTTTTACCTTATGCGCCCTGTCACAATAACTCTATTTTTCGTCCGATTCATCTGAGCATCAAATGGCACCTCAAAAAACTGAAAGTGATACATTTTACAATTCATTTATATTTTCAAGGTAATCTCGGCAAAACTGGTTACCGGTAATATGACACCATGCATTTTTCCACTTTTATCATTCTACATGGTAAAGTGGATTTGGAAGCAATGAGCTTTCAGTTGAAATCATTGTGACATCCATGCTGATATATGACTGAGCACCATTGTACAATTACTCACCCGACCAAAGCAGGACTATGACAATTGACAGCAGATTTTCAGTGAAATCAGTTTCTAAGAAGAAAATAGGCCAACAAACCTGATTGACTGAATTCGCTGCAGCTGAGGTAAGCGCTGTTCCAAAAGAACACAGGAGCAATGTGGAAGGTGCAAAAGTGCCCGGGGCCATGCCATAGCCAGCCATGGCAGTCATCACCACAAGTGCTGAAAATATATCAAATATACGTAGGCCGATGTACCATCCATTACAAATTTTTCATCATTGACACTGTGACTGCACATACATACATGTACACTCATGGCCAAAAGTAAATGGACAGCAGTTTATCTTGAATATCTCCAAACCAATGGGGTGGAAAAAATTGAATCCGACATATGTAGTAGTAAATGTTCCTGGCTATCTAATGGTATCAGCGTCGAAAAAATCCGCTGAAAACCGCATTTGACAGAAGGAATTTTGTAAAGGTATGTTTTTTGCTACTTTTTTATTTGCATGATTTCGTTCAAAATTTTTATATCACTGTGTTCTACTCATCGAGGCCTTTCATAATACATCCCGAAAGTTCAAATATTCCGTGTAGAAATGTGATTTTGGGGCACTTTTATCAAAATTTTGTGGCCCATGCTTGCAACACCTTTGACAGAGCCCCTTGAACCCAATGCTCATGCCGGTAGATAAAAATCAATGGCCATTGAATAGTTTGTGGGATTGACAGGGTGCCAACAGGCTGTGAATTGGTCAACTACCAGGAATCCACTGAATTGACGCAGCCTGTTATGGAAATTGACCCTGCATGACAAACGCGATGAGCAAAAACTAAGATTCTGCACCAAAAACTAAGTTTCTGGACCAGAAACTTAGTTTTTGAAGTCAGAAACCTAGTTTCTAGAGCAAAAACTAAGTTTCTGGAAATAATGAACAAACGGCTTGCCATACTCGTCCATAAAACGATGTAGCCTACTTACTGTTTCGAAGGGAAAAAGGAGATAGTCGGGAGAAGTAAGGCGCATTGACATCGTCCCGCCTTACTGACAACACCCACGGGTCTCGTGCTGTGCTGTTAGTTCAGCGACGCATTGTCCATGCGCCCGCGGGTTATCATATCCGTTAGGCAAAGGGATCTCCGAGAAACTTGATATAACCTCGAACCTCGTGCTTCAGGATGCAGCAGATTACACCACTTACTGAGGAGGCTTCGCACTACAATAGTTTTTTTTCCACAGTCGGCGCCGCTCTAGCCTATGATAGGCCTATCCTTTGTGTTCCAAGACTCTGACAATGCTCACAGTATTAAAAGCCACTAATTCGTCGAGGGATGTGATTTTGTCACGATGTCCGGTATTCTGCCGCTTGTATCTCTGTTAATGCGGTAGACGACTTGGATCTCAAATGTCATATCAACCATATAATGACATAATAACGCTGAATCATCCCGTTGCGTGCGGAAATAATGACATGCATACCCGGTAATTGCATCTAAATGCGGCAAATTATCTCCAAGAAAATCGACACCGGTGTAGATACGATTTCAACCGGCTCCACTTCCTAACAAAGGAATAGCGGACATTATAGTTGATTGACATGGCCGACAGTGCTGTTCTTGTGACCGAACAACAAGAATTTATCCTTAACCAGCACCACACCAGGCGATAATCGCAAGCAACCTCATCGCCACCGATCTTTCTCGCCAGCCACCGCAGACTAGGCGATATCGGGCCGATCACCGCTGCCGAGAAGATTCCATTGCTATCCAGCGCACACCGGGCGTCAACAGCCGATTTTGCTCGTTCGCGATCAGATCGCTTGCGATGATATCGCCTGGTGTGCTGACCGCTTTAAACTAGCCAATGGACTGTCAGAAGCTAAAGCCTTGTTCACACTGGCGGCGAGATGCGACGTGGTGCGATGCGAAATTTTTCGCGCCTGATCACTCCCTTTGTAAGCCTAGCCGGGAGCCTAGCTGTTCACACTTGCGGTGCGACGCGATACGGTAGAAGCGGACGGACGCGACGAGCGATTTCCACCGCCCCGAGCGCTCCTGCAGTATTTTTCCGCGTCGAATCGCTTGCCGCGTGAGGATACCGGAAGGGAAACCCCCTTTGAAAGGTATCCGTCAGTAGAACCTGATCTGGCGAGGTATGTTCTCTGATAGTATGGTAGGCGTACGGGATATAGTTTGGTAAAATGCTGTGATGGACACCATTAAATCTGGCCATCAATTTGACGTAGTAAGAAATTTGCGAGTTTCGACGCGGCCATCATGTTCAATGACATTTCTGGCTCAATTTGTGACGGACCACCGCACGTAGCCGCCCCGCGCTAGGCTAAGGCTGTTTTTCCACGAGACGTTTGCGGGCGCAGAATAGGAGGCGGGCGCGGGTAGAAAAAATCGATCCAACGTATTTCCCATTAGCTGTTTCACTCGCACCCGCTCCCGCCACCAAAATCGCGTCCGCAAACGTCTCGTGGAAAAGCAGCCTAAGGCTAAGGCTGCTTTTCCACGAGACGTTTGCGGGCGCGGAATAGGAGGCGAGTAGAAAAAATCGAGCCAACGTATTTCCCATTAGCTGTTTCACTCGCACGCCCTCCCGCCACCGAAATCGCGTCCGCAAAAGTCTCGTGGAAAAGCAGCCTAAGGCTGCTTTTCCACGAGACGTTTGCGGGCGCGGAACAGGAGGCGGGCGCGGTTGCGAGTGAAACAGTTAAAGGGAAATACGTTGGATTTATTTTTTCTACCCGCGCCCGCCTCCTATTCCGCGCCCGCAAACGCCTCGTGGAAAAGCAGCCTAAAGCTGCTTTTCCACGAGACGTTTGCGGGCGCGGAATAGGAGGCGGGCGCGG
>NMRB01000112.1:275861-297865 GCA_002633025.1 Notospermus geniculatus | reverse complement strand
CCGCCTCCTATTCCGCGCCCGCAAACGTCTCGTGGAAAAGCAGCCTTAGGCCTGCTTTCCATTGGCGCGTTTCCGGCTCGAAAGCATTGTTTTTTTCCGCGCCGTGACCAACGAAGCGGAAACAAACAATGCTTTCGAGCGTTTCCTCGGACGGAAACGCGTCAATGGAAAGCAGGCCTTAGGCTAAGAATCCATTCACACGATTTTCGTGCTGCGCGATGTCGCATCTTTTGTCCACGACCAACGCGGCGGAAACAAACAATAAATCGCGTGAATGGACAGCCAGCCTTAAAGCGGACGCAATGCATTTACCAGTTGTTGTTAGTGTTACCTTGGAGGAAAATTCCTCCAAGGTGTTACCAATAAAACGGGTTGTTTTATTATTTTTGGTTCACTTTGGACAGATGCGAACAATCCGTTTAAGAATGCATTTTGAAGACGTGATTTGTCTGAAGCGATCCGCACCATTCGACGCTCAAATCCAGGCGTTTGTAAGCATTTTTTGACGGCTGATCGAAAGTGGCAGCACTGGCAATAGCTAAAGGGGGAGGCATAGGGGATGACACCTTCAGAGCCCAGTGGTAGCATTAAGGATTTTTTTTCATGAGTCCATTTTTTTCAAGTGGACTCTTTTTGCGTCAGATTGCTTGAAAATGAGGAGTCCAAATTCGATTCCCATGAGTCCAACCTTGGAGGAATTATACTGACAGTATAATTATACTGTCAGTATAATTCCTCCAAGGTCCAACTAAATGGACTCTTTTGCAGGGAAGACCAGCAAATATGAAGAGATATGTTGACAGTGCGCGTGGTAACGCAGAGACGGCGTCAATAGGCCTAAGGGGGCGTTTTTTTCCTCATAGATCCTAAAAATTCATACGGCCATATTGGCATGGACGTTTTTCAATTGCAAGAATGAAAAAATTAGGCGTCTTACGTTGCGTCCTGAATATCTCAGGAGGACGTTTTTGCAGGAAACTTTTTTTCTCAATTTGCGTCTGAAGTTGATTTCATGCGTCCAGGGACGCATGGACGCACCTTAACGCGATCCCTGGAGCCAACACCCTGCCAAGATGGATGTTGAAAGACAAATGTAATGCAAGGTTTACTGTACATATACTTTTCTTAAGAAATCATTTATACACAAGATATCACACTTTTCCTACCGTGGCAATTCCAGTCTGAGGGAAAGTGGGTAGTACTTTCACTGTCCTGCAGGATTGCCATATCATACTACATTGTACTTGTTTAAACAAGTATTATCATCAAGACGGCTTCAACTCAGCATCAGTGACTATTTCATCCTGTTTACTTGCTCTCTTTTTGCTAATCAGCAGCAACAGCATAAGTGCAGGGAGGTGAACAAGGCTAAACCGGAAAAGTTTCCTGCTCGTGTTACTGTCCCCATGTTTATAAAACCTCCATGCTAAGTATGTCAAATAAAGATTCAGCGGCAGTGAATCTGCCGCAAACGTCCATGTTGTGACATCTAGAATGGGCGCCAATGTACATAATCCAATCATTGCAGCGCTGTGACGAAGTGCGACACGTTTGCAGAGTGCTGGATTGACGACGGACATCATACGGTAACCAGCTCTTGAATACTCTGGACGTAAATTCCAACTCAAGGCGTTGAAGTGCGGGAACTGCCAGGAGTATAATATGGCACCGAGTAGAAGAGCACCTGAAAAAAATTCAGCAGAGACTGCAGTAAATGACAGGCGAATCTGATGAAGTCCCAGGCAACATGATGAGGCTTCTGTACTGCTGTACCTACGAGAAGACGACCACATCAGACAGTGTTCACAGAGGGCCTCTTACAGTGGGTTTTGAGACTGGCCCTGAATGATTTATTCGAGATTTGCAGAAGACCTGGGCCCAGTTGCACAAAGAATCTTAAGTCTAAGAAAAAACTTAATTCTGAAATGAAGCCATCTGATTTGCTGAAACCTGGTCACATGATGACTTAAGTCAAACTTTAGACTTAAGATTCTTTGTGAAACTGGGCCCTGGATTTCTGGACTTACTTACCTATGTCTAGAGATCCAGTACATGCCGTCCAACCCATTACTGGTGGTATGGCTCCAACCACAGCACCAACCCAAGTATTCACAATCGACACTCTTTTCAATGGCGTATAAGCCAAGGTGTACAAGACAAGGTTGAATGCTCCTAGTCCAGCTGTTAGTGGATTCACACCAAATGTCAGAGTTGTCAGGCCTAGGGCTGCAGTGGAGGAAGCGAATCCTGCCGCATGGAGAGGGCTGAAATTGGATATACATGTACTGACACATGTCATGAAGTGAATGAAATGTTGATGGAATGTACTTTTTCGGATGAAGTTTCACAAAAATTTTCCAGTTCATCACATTTTGCCCAATTAGATGTTCAGAGCAAATGTATTTTCAATCTGAGTGATGGCTGGGCATACAAAAAGACAGAACACTGTTGTACAACCCTTCACTTTCTCTCCATAACTGGCCAGACTAGGTATGATCAGGTGAATGGCTTGCTGAATTTCCAGAAATTAATTGTTTTACCTTATGCGCCCTGTCACAATAACTCTATTTTTCGTCCGATTCATCTGAGCATCAAATGGGACCTCAAAAAACTGAAAGTGATACATTTTACAATTCATTTATATTTTCAAGGTAATCTCGGCAAAACTGGTTACCGGTAATATGACACCATGCATTTTTCCACTTTTATCATTCTACATGGTAAAGTGGATTTGGAAGCAATGAGCTTTCAGTTGAAATCATTGTGACATCCATGCTGATATATGACTGAGCACAATTGTACAATTCCTCACCCGACCAAAGCAGGACTATGACAATTGACAGCAGATTTTCAGTGAAATCAGATTCTAAGAAGAAAATAGGCCAACAAACCTGATTGACTGAATTCGCTGCAGCTGAGGTAAGCGCTGTTCCAAAAGAACACAGGAGCAATGTGGAAGGTGCAAAAGTGCCCGGGGCCATGCCATAGCCAGCCATGGCAGTCATCACCACAAGTGCTGAAAATATATCAAATATAGGCCGATGTACCATCCATTACAACTTTTTCATCATTGACACTGTGACTGCACATACATGTATAAATTTCATCCAACATTAACTGTACAGCCAGTTATGATGGAACCTGATACTTCTCTCTCCTCATTTAATATTGGGCAATAACGGGCAATTACCGATACACCAAGGATTTTACACATCAAAATTAATTTTTACCTGTCAATCTTGACTTAGACAACATCATGTAGTACTGGGGCAACTTTCTTATATCCAGCCTCTGCTCTCTCCACATGACCTCATGAATCGACTCCACTGTTGGCATCCCCTCTTTCTTGTTCTTTTCATCATACAAGTTCTCAATGTTCTCTCTATTCAATTTTATATCGATCACTTCGTTCGACTTGGGATTGAATAACACGAATTCATCTTCATTGGTTTTTAAACCGATTTCAACAATGTGACTAGAGTGCTTGATGAATAAGGACACCTTATTGTCCAACTCCAAGGGGACAGGGCACACGCCCTTTGACTTTTGAAGTGGCTGATCAACAGAGACTTGTGCTGGTTCATCTTTCATAAGTGAAGCATCAGGCTTTTCTTGAAGACTTGAATTACCATTGTTTGATGATGGAATAGGCGCTGCACTTGTGGCATACTGAAAGCACACAGTTTACAAAATAATTCTGAAATTTCTATGCAGGTAGTTTCAAAGAACAGATGACTACATGTAGCTACCTATGTTGCATGAATAAATTACCACAGAATAATAAGGAACATACAAATCAGTGAGCATGTATACTTGAACCATGTCACACTCACTGCTTGGACTGAAGTCACCATTACATGAACAGAAGCTACAACTCATGCAAAAGAACACATGTGTAGGAATGGAATTGACATGCTTACCCATTTACGAATGACAGAATATGTCACAAGTCTGGAATGTCCAGGAGAAGAGTGTGGTGGTGCACTTGTTGGTATGACATGTAGGCCTAGCTATGACCGCACTTTTAGGCTAAATAGCCTACTCGCATTATTGCCCGCATCGACATGGATGGCCGGGCAGCAGTGAGCAAGGTGAGTAGCCAGTACAGTAGGCCTATGAGTAGTAGGGCCTGGCCTACACTCGGCGCCACTACACACACAGACACACCATCCACCATGTATATGTACACAGCAGTGCAGTACCACCAGAGTTCTGCCACTGCTCATGCTGCTGCTACCACAGCATGCACAGTGACAGTGTGCATGCATGCATCATGTTTTTGTTGGTGTGTCCGACTCTGTGGCGCGCCTGTCTGTGTTGTGCTCATTACTATCTCTTTTATTTGTGATGGGCCCGTGAGATCATTGAATGAATTCTAAAATGAGCCGATTCTGCTTATAAGTTGTGACGGTAGGTAGGCCTAAGACATGTAAAAAGAGATGAAGGAAAAGGTCATGCGTTTTCGCGTTTTCGCTATTCTGTTATTCAACCATGTTTTCAACCTCGGTCGCAGGGGTGTGAGTGGATAGGCAGATAGGTGGACTGCAGACCTGAATGTGATCATTTGGTGGTCGCTGATCGTCGGATATGGACGAACAGGACGAACATGACGAAGACAAAGCCAAAAGTCAGAAAACTGAGAGACGAATCCCTTATCGGGAGTTAGAACCTGCCTGTGTCTTATCTGACAGAGGTTTTTGCACTGATAACCGAGTCAATTTTGCCATGCCCGGAGCCTGGTAACGTGGTTCCATTGGCGTCCGACGGTGGCGCTGGCTGACGATTGCCCGAGGAATCACAGCACAGTATACTAGGGGACCACAGGTCCTTACACACTTCACTGAGAATGTAGGCCTAGGCTATAGTGTGTAAGGGCCTGTGCTCCCCTAGTATAGTATCGAACCACAACATGACAAGAACCTGTGCATGAATCAGCGTCCGTCCCGTCCTAGGAATGTAGATCCGCCAACACCAACAATAGGCCTAGGCCTAGCGCCTAGACAAATCCCGAATTGACAAAAACGAGAAAGATCTGTGCATTTCCGCCGAAATGGCAAACAGAACCTCGGTCTGAAACCATCCGACACTGAATGACGTGACGCAGAAAACCCCACGACCATGTGACGACAGTGCGTTCGATGACGTTGCGTCAGAGTCGACCATTGCTGAATCATGGATTGCATCACGTCAGCTGGTTTCAGGTCGAGGTTCTGTTTGCCATTTCGGCGGAAGTGTGCAGATCTTTCTCGTTTTTTGTCAATTCGAGATTTGTCTAGGCCTATTAATATGGTGTTGGCGGATCTGGGAATCTGGGATTTGTCTATAGCTGGCTATTGTAATGTAAGGTCACCATAGGCCTAGGGGGCTAGGCCTATATTCGAATGGTCATGGTCTCTCGAGCCATATACAACATGATATATTCTAATCCCTCGCTGAACAAATAAGACCGGACTTTGATTCCGGTTCAGATGGTTCAACAGCTTTCAATACGTGCTCAACATTTTGATATTCATTAGGCTATGAAATACGACTGACCTCAGCTCAGGACAACCACAACCCAGAGAATTCAGAACAGAAGTTCCCATTGGCCTGCCCTGAAGGAACTTCATACGAACTCTTGTTTTCATTTTCAGCTTGCAACATGCACCCTTTCACAGAATCCGGAAAACACGCAGCTCGTCAGGTTTTATATGCAGACAATGCAGTCAATTGCCAAGAAGCTTGTTCTGAGGATGTAAGTAAAAAAAGAGCATAAATCCTCTCAGCCTGAAGAATCTGCCATACCTGCCAGGTTCAATTCATTCAAATTCAATTGATTCTTTTTCAGAGATCCAAGCATCAAACGTACTCTGTGCAAGAAATGCTACATGTTACTGGTTCCAGGAGTTTCAGCAACAGTTCGCATTCGAAGCAGCAGTATGTTTTCCATAATTTTGCAGTTTTGCAATTTACACTACAGTAACCAGTCTTCTTAGACAACCTAATTCTTCAAGTTGCTTCATGTCTGGTCCAGGGATTGTAAGTTCAGCTTGATTCAGGGCTGAGTCAACATCTTTCATTGAACCTCAGCTGGTGTCTGAAAGGATTGAGTGATGTGCTGAATGAGCTGCTTCTTGAGTTCCGGAAAGGTTTCTGGAGAGACTTGGATAATAATGTGAAGCACTTTGAGACTGTATTACATTGGAAAATAAGTAGGATTAATTAGACTTACAAAATACTTGTCTATTTCAGGAAGGAAGAACAAACACACTGTCGTACAGTGCTTGGAATGCAATGCACTGAAGAGATTTACATCCAATGCTGACTACAAACTGTGGACAGAACAAACGGAAGCTTGGGTCAAAAGAAAAGAAACTGGAGATGGTGGGTATTTCAAGGAAGTTACTGACACTAAATTTTTGCTCATGAAGTGTCTAGTTTCCTCCTGCATGAAGTTAAATCACCTACCGTAAAGCGAAATATTTTCGCGTCCTAAATGTTGGCGAATGGCCTAAAAATGCAGCATTCGCGGGGGTAAATATTCACGGTAAAGGTCCTTATAAAAATTTTCCGCGGGGAAATATATTCGCGAGTGTCGCACTCTGAATAATGAAGAAGATCGACGCCACACTTCTCAGGCAGCAGGAAGCTGAATATCCTGGCACGATCTGTACTATCAACTGCATACCACAATGCTTGTTATGTGTAAACACTCGTTCCGGGCATCTGGTCACAGCCAACCATCACAAATAACATGAGACAGAACCTAGTGATGGTGGAAGCCTAAAACCTTCACCTACACCTAGGTTATCAAGGATGAGCTCTCAGATTACGCAATGACCTTGAAGGTCAGAGGTCAAGGTCAAGGTCAAACTGTTCTAAAGTGCAAATCTGCTCAGAATTTCAGGAGAAAACTAATTAGAATCCCGAATTAACCATCTCCTATAAGTTTAATCAAGGATGCCTTTTCCAGTTACGCAATACTTCTCAAGGTCAGAGGTCAAGGTCACAGATAACTAGCTCTAGAGTAGTCAACTTCTCATCGGAAACCATTGACATCGCTCCGATGTCCTTCTCTTGTTCTTCATTGCTTCATGTCTGGTCCAGGGATCGTAAGTTCAGCTTGATTCAGGGCTGAGTCAACATCTTTCATTGAACCTCAGCTGGTCTAAAAGGATCGAGTGATGTGCTGAATGAGCTGCTTCTTGGGTTCCGGAAAGGTTTCTGGAGAGGCTTGGATAATAATGTGAAGCACTTTGAGACTGTATTACATTGGAAAATAAGTAGGATTTAGACTTACAAAATACTTGTCTATTTCAGGAAGGAAGAACAAACACACTGTCGTACAGTGCTTGGAATGCAATGCACTGAAGCGATTTACATCCAATGCTGACTACAAACTGTGGACAGAACAAACGGAAGCTTGGGTCAAAAGAAAAGAAACTGGAGATGGTGGGTATTTGAAGGAAGTTACTGACACTAAATTTTTGCTCATGAAGTGTCTAGTTTCCTCCTGCATGAAGTTAAATCACCTATATTGTGTACAGAGTCATTTGCACACTGGTCAGGGCTCTTATTAGCTTCATTCTAGGTATTTGGGGCTTTAGCTCCTCTGCCATCTTGATTTTTCTCCGGGATTTCTTGGTAACTCACAGAAATGCAAATGACCATCGAGTTGGCAGGCGTTGTTCACAACCAATCTTATGTTTTTGTTGCTTCCCAAAGAAGTGTGTGTGTGCAAAATTTCCGTAGAATCCAAGTTGGTGGTGGTGGTGGGGAGCTTCGAAACTATTGATGATTTACAAACTTAAATGTTTTCTTCAGGAGGGACTCAACCCACCAGTTCAAAGGGAGGTTGTGCAGAAAAGGACACATGTAATCCTGCTGCTGCTGCTGAATCACTTGTATCAGGTGAGCAGGCCGAGGGTAGAACATCTGTGGCTGATGACAAGGTTGAAAGTGACAGTAAAACTATACCGGTACCATGCCCCCATGTGAGTGAGGATTTACCTTCGACTGACGCTAGAGAAAAGGATAGAACTTTGACTCCTGAGGACGATAACGATAAGCAGTCTTCTTTGCCTATGGACACTGGATAGGGACTCGGGTGATTCTGGTCCTTGTCTTCCCGACTGAAGAATGTATCAAGATTGTGGAAAATCATTTGTGATTCTTTATGCTGTGGTGTACAATGTAGAATCTTTCCACAGTTACTCAGTAATTCTTTGCTAATTAATTGACACTAACTTGATTAGGATTGATTGCATGGTCAATAGGTACATCTTTATTACTTACTGAGGTTAATTTCATCCATGATTTTTTCTTGTTGGAATATGACCTCAATAAATCAGTTTATAATTTGTGATAACTCTATCCCAACTTGCTTTATTCATGGAAGTCCTCAGAATTCAAGTATTCATGCTGCATTCAAGGTACTTTACTTCTCTTCAAACAGTTCCAGTAGATGGCACTAGTTATCCTTGGCCTTTGTTAGAACACACAATATTTGGTCTGCAGATTAGCCTTTGGCATGGCCAGGTTGTTTACAAATGGTTGCCACAATATGCCATATACATAGTCAGTACATGCTTAACAGCTTGATGTACATGAGTGGAAAATTACACCAAATGCTCTGAAACAATCCATATTTCAAGATAGCTTTAGCTTTAGCTTTGCGTGATCATGTCGTATGGATACGGGGTGAGTACTTGCTATGATTACAAATTTCATTCAATGATGAAGTGTTCAAGAATGAAAAGTAGCTATGCTAGCCCTGCCATAACCCTATACATTGTGTATGCCTAACAGGCCTAGATCATAATCAGGGTGCCTTCAGAATATTAGCTGAGAATTTGCACAATATCATTAGTAGCGTTGCCGGTATATCATATGCTATCAGCTGTGGGGTCTCATGCCATTTATATTTCTCACTTTTACAGTCCAACTACCCCTCTAACTCAGGCCCCCCACCCCCTGGTGGTGGACCATTCGCATATGCTGCTGCCAGCTCTGGGCCACCACCCCCTCCAGCATCCAGTTATGGTTATCAGCAACAGAGTGCTTACAATGTCAACTATTCACATGGTAAGGTTTTTGCAGTTAGAATCTGTGATGATCTCCAGTTCTTGTACTCACTAAATTTGAAACCACTTCGACTTCCAGTTCTTTAAAAAAGTCATCAGTCCATCATTTTCTAATTTCCAGGGTCATACCATTCCGGTTATGGTAGCGGAGCGGTACCAGGATTCACTGCCCCAGCTGTGCAAAGTATTCAGCAGCAATACCAGACTGTCCAGCAAATGTACCAAGGAAATGTAAGGCCTAAAAAAATAAATGTCTTGTTTCGGGTCAGCCGACCGACCCTCCTGAAAATGCCCCGACCCTAAAATTTTTTTCCAAACCTAGAAAAAATAAAACTAAAAAATCACACAATAATACTGTTTTTTCAATTAAAACTTTCAAAAAATGACAAGAGAACAACAAATGAAGAAGGAACATTCATGACATGCAGAATCTACAGCTCTTCCTAGGCCCCCTATGTTACAGATCAGTTCCACTTCGTTATTTCAGCTGACATTTCCTATTTTACACACAGTTTTTCAAGCAAACTTTGGGAAAAAATTTGTAAAAAATAAAATTTTATTCCGACCGACCGACCCTAATTTTTCAAACTGACATGACCCGAAACAAGACATTTTTTTTTTTAGGCCTAAGTTGATATCCAAAGTAGATAGGGAGGTAAGGCTTTGACTACCGGTAAATTAGAGCTACACCGTATACAGACAGGCAGGTTAACAAAGGCTTTTTTGATCTTTATCTTTTCCAGGCTCCTGCTCCATACCAGATGCCATATGCAACCTATGTAAACAGCATAAACCAACAGATGCAAAATGCCCAGTTTCAGCAGATCCAGGCCATGCAACAACAGTTCGCACAGGTACGGTACAAGTGCACTATCGGTCTTTCATATAAGTGAGACCCATAAACTCTAGCCACAGGCCTGTTATGTCAGTCCCATGCTATTAAGGAGGTGATTCACCAGGAACTGTATAAAACACTTATCTTTTCAATTTTTCAGATGGCTGTTCACAGACAGAAGAAAAGTCAAGTAAGTACATTGTTAATATTTTGAAACAATGTACATGATGTATTTAGGTTGAATCCGTGGATTTATAGGCCTTGTGCTATGTGCAAGCATTCCTGTGTTTCTCACAATAAACAGTCAGTTATTTGGTTACAGGGCAGCACGTACGATGATGATGATTATGATTATGAAAGCGAGGAAGAAGAGGCAGTCCCCAAAGGGACGAAGAAAGCTCCAAAGGTGGGCCGATGTATTCGTCCACTCAAAATTGATCATGCACAGTTTGTTTTCTGCACTGCAAATGAAGTCAAACCATTATATAAACTATCGGTGCAGGTAGCGACAAATTTAAAAGATTTGGTTGAAAAATGCAATGCCAAAGTCCAATCACTTATTCACTTCACAGAGTGTTTGATTTTTTTACGCCTGCCCAATACAACACTCAGATCTTCTTAAACTTTTGTGTATTTCATTTGGACAGGCTGTCAGTAGTGATGAAATTGCTGAAAGTACTGACCTAAAGGCTGAAATCAAACGCATGACAGTGGAAGAGCTGTTACGAAGGCAGACGGTTTCGGGGACATTCGAGTTGACTGAAGGCACAGTAAAGCCTTATCCGAAGTACGCAGCCAATGATTAAGTTGATATCCAAAGTAGATAGGGAGGTAAGGCTTTGACTACCGGTAAATTAGAGCTACACCGTATACAGACAGGCAGGTTAACAAAGGCCTTTTTGATCTTTATCTTTTCCAGGCTCCTGCTCCATACCAGATGCCATATGCAACCTATGTAAACAGCATAAACCAACAGATGCAAAATGCCCAGTTTCAGCAGATCCAGGCCATGCAACAACAGTTTGCACAGGTACGATACAAGTGCACTATCGGTCTTTCATATAAATGAGACCCATAAACTCTAGCCACAGGCCTGTTATGTCAGTCCCATGCTATGCTTTAGTTGAGGAGGTGATTCACGAGGAACTGTATAAAACACTTATCTTTTCAATTTTTCAGGTGGCTGTTCACAGACAGAAGAAAAGTCAAGTAAGTACATTGTTAATATTTTGAAAGAACCTACATGATGTATTTAAGTTGAATCCATGGATTAGGCCTTGTGCTATGTGCAAGCATTCGTGTGTTTCTCACAATAAACAGTCAGTTATTTGGTTACAGGGCAGCACGTACGATGATGATGATTATGATTATGAAAGCGAGGAAGAAGAGGCAGTCCCCAAAGGGACGAAGAAAGCACCAAAGGTGGGCCGATGTATTCGTCCACTGGTCAACACCGTACCCTTGAAATCTGCAAATATAATCTCAAAATTGATCATACACAGTTTGTTTCTGCACTGGAAATGAAGTCAAACCATCATATAAACTATCGGTACAGGTAGCGACAAATTTAAAAGATTTGGTTGAAAAATGCAATGCCAAAGTCCAATCACTTATTCACTTCACAGAGTGTTTGATTTTTTTTACGCCTGCCCAATACAACACTCAGATCTTAAACTTTTGTTTATTTCATTTCGACAGGCTGTCAGTAGTGATGAAATTGCTGAAAGTACTGACCTAAAGGCTGAAATCAAACGCATGACGGTGGAAGAGCTGTTACGAAGGCAGACGGTTTCGGGGACATTCGAGTTGACTGAAGGCACAGTAAAGCCTTATCCGAAGTACGCAGCCAATGATCCCGTTGTTAAATTCTACAAAGACGAACGTTCTACTGAACTTGAAGGCAAACGTTGGAACAGTGAAGCAGATTGTGAATACTTGAGGAAGGCTATGAAAGGCTTAGGTGGGTGAAACTTTGTAATCGTAAGTGCTCAAGGAGAAAACAACCAATTGAAATTGTGATCCCAAGATTGCTATGAAAATAAGCAGCCACAGTGGGAAATCACTTCTGGCCTGTTTACTTATGCCTGGTCCTAATGTCATCATGGTACCATCATTTATTATTCTGCTTGCCCAACTGGATGTTGTTGCCATGTTTTTCTTTGTTTTTTAGGGACAGATGAGGATGCAATTATACACATCGTTGCAACACGGTGCAACGAACAAAGACAGGAGTTGAAGCAGAAGTTCAAGACAATGTATGGAAGGGTAAGCTTGCTGTCATCGTTTACCTGCCTTATCCACAAGCCAGCCCGGGTTGTTTGCTGAGAGCAGTGTTGATTTGTGATGCAGTACTTGGCCAACTTGGTAACAGCTCTAACCCCGACACCAACCTTTGCCTCATTATCCTGACATTCTCCTTGTCAGTGATTAGAAAGACATGACAAAGGCTATATTAGGGTCTCTTACTTGAAGTACATGTATAGAAGTCATTCTTTCTTACCGTACTTGTAGGACCTGATCGATGACCTCAAAAGTGAACTCAGTGGTGATTTCCGAGAGTCCATCATGGCTTGCTTTGTGAAGCCAGCTGTCTATGATGCCTGGGCAGTGAAGGAGGCTATTTATGTAAGTACTGGTATGTGTGGGGTGGAACTTCCCATAGACAGTTGTCACTTAGCAACATATTTGTGGGGTACTGTGAGTTCTGCCAGCACTCGAGAGATGTTGATACTGTCAGAGCCTCAAATGTGCTTTTGCAATTCTGATAAAATTATCCATGGAAAGTTGTCAAACGTTTCCCTTACTTGTTTTAGGGGCTGGGAACTGATGAAAAGACACTGATTGAGATCTTTATGACCAGGACCAATGCACAGTTGAAAGAAATGAAGGACATTTACCCTGATGGTGAGTAAAGGCTAACGCCTGCAGTTTTGTTGTATGTTTTTGGCACAGACCAGTGTCATTGTTTGCCAATCTTCACTACCGTACTTCTTTTGGAAAATTTTCACATACAACTCTAATTCAACAACACTCCTCTTTCAATTTGAACAGTTGCAAGTCCAAACAGAAAGAAGAGTAACCTCCTTGAGAAGGACATAAAGGACGATACCAGTGGTGATTTCAAGAGGCTTCTGATCGCAGCCGCCCAGGCAAACCGCAGCGAAATTGAAGGGGACATGTTAGATAATTCTGTTGAGGAACAAGTAGTCAATGGCAAAGGCACTGGGATTTTCAATGTCAACTACCAGAAACTCGCAAATCTGGAAGAAGCTAAGCGTGACGCTAATCTCCTCTTCAAAGCAGGTAAAATTTTTTGCTGTTATGAAGGTATTGGTAGACAGGTGAAGGACTGGGACTTCATTGGAGTTCGATGCAGAGATTTCTCACTGTTCAGAAATCTGCGGGATAAATTCCACTCATTGTGAAACTTCAGGTGAACTTAGTGTCTTAGGTTTTAGCTGCCTCACTAAGGAATCTTGCCAAGATTGCATTTGTATTTGTGCAGAATGCAGCGCCGTTCTAGGCCCTACTTGTTTGTTGTTTGAATAGAAATGTCTTCCTGTTTGAGATGAGATGGTCCCTTGTCTGAAAGGATCAAGTAGGTGAATCAGCTGTTCCTTGGATTTCCCAGAAAGGTTTCTTGAGGGACAGGGGGCTGGGTCCTTGAAAAGTGTCCTATAAAATATCATTGGCTGGTATTCATAAAAGTTAGCAAATGCTTTTAAGATTTGCATAGCGAGGTCCAAAGTAAATGTACTGCAAAACTTGAAGTAAAAGCACAAGCTAGCTTTTATGAATATCAGCCATTGTCATTTATACTTCTCTATTCGGATTTAGGTGAAGACAGATGGGGTACGGATGAAGAAACATTTGTCCGCATCTTCTCAACTCGTGATTATTACCAACTAAGAGAAATCTGGAACCAATATGTTAAGGTACGTGACGTGAACTTTGGTTCAATTTAAGAATTTGATTTCAGGGTGTAGTTGTTGAGATTGACACTTTCACAAAAAACGAAGTGGAATTTTAATAATTTATCCATGTTCCTTTTCCTTGTTTTCAGATCACACAACGTGACATTCTGAATTCCATTGACCGTGAAACATCTGGGGACTTCAAGAGAGGTTTGGCTGCCATTGGTAAGTTCACTGGTGGAATCAGGCAGACTTTTCAAGACTGGCAGGCTGGTTGAGGTGGAAAATGGCAGGCTGTTTACACCTGACGAGGGTCTCATGAGGTTAAAAACAAATAATTTGGGTTTTAAACATCTCCTGTAATTGAAGTAATCAAGATCCCGTCTTTTTTGGTCATTTCTAGTTTGTAACATTCGTTGCCGGCCAATGTACTTCGCCCAGCGTTTACGGGATGCCATGAAAGGTCTCGGCACAGATGACAAGACTCTCATTCGTGTGGTCGTCTCTCGAGCGGAAATCGACATGGTGCAGATCAAGCAATGTTTCCTGGAATTGACAAAGAAAACACTGTGGCGGTGGATCAAGGAAGACACCAGTGGTGACTATAGGAAACTTCTTCAGGCACTCGTGGGGAAGGATTAAAGCTCTCTGCAGATTTAAGAAAGGGAGTGACTCTTCAGGGGCCTCCTAGCAGTGACGGGTACCGGTACATTTCTGACCCAGGGCAGGTAGGACTCGCATAACACAAGTCGAAACTTTAGCTCTTTCAAAGCCAAATAAATAATAATGTCTTGTTACTCTGTCAGTCAACCCAGCACTAGCAAGGAATGACAAGTTCTACAGTGTACGTCAGCCAATCAGGCAGAAGAGATTGTGGCCTGTCCATGTATTTGCCTATTGTACTAGGAGTGGTCATGCATTGAATGTAATGAAGTGGGCCTAGATCCATACTAAATCAAGAGTAGATGCAACATATATGATCTTTCGTAGTTTGTACCACCAATAGTATGCATCCTGATGTTCTTTCTTGCACTGGAAAAAGACACTTAAAGAGAGAAAGTAGGAGGCCGTATAGTTGATGTCAGATATACCGTTACATGTAGGAGTAGGACCACATTCAGTGTTCATTTCATAGGTACCGTACTTTTCAGTCCGTCCATTTCACATTACATGTACATGTATAGATGTTAGCTCTGACCAATTCTTATGTGATATAGATAGGGCAAGTTGATGCAGGACTTTGGCTTGTACTAGTAAGGCCACACTTTCTATTTGTTGGATTACGAATCTGCCGGCCGTCATTTTCCCGAAAGTGAAAAAAAACCCCGGCGGCCGTTTTTGACGAGTGTTTTTCCCCCACTGACCATAAATTCCATCTGATCATGTACGAAAGAAAGGGTAAAGAAAATAAAGGTTGTGTCGGCAAAAAATGCTTATAAGATGCATATGTCAGAGTGCTAAAATACATCCTCAGATGCTGGGAAATCGCATCTCAGGGCATCCAAATTTGAAGATTGTTGATTTTTTTTATTTTCCCCAATGTCATCTTGAGCTGTAGTAGGCCTATTTTGTTGAAACATGAAATAAAAGAACACAAATAGCCATTTTTATTTTTATTTTTTTCCGCCCACCCGCACATGTGTGTTTGGGGTTGCGAGTTTCGTAATCCAACAATTAAAAAAAGTGTGGCCTAAGCTACAGAAACTTTTTGCCAACTGCATAAAATGTGATACTCTTTTTGGTCTTTCTGTGACTTGAAATGTATCTTTTGAAATCGTTTCCGTCCATTTCAACAATGATATAAAAAATCATGATGAATGTTGTTCATTATTAATCTTCCATATGCCACTCTATTTTTACCGTAGATACAGGTAATTTAGATTCTTGAAAACTCCTTTGATTTGATATTCTGTAATTTTTACGATAGAATACATCAATGTCGAAAGTTATTCCTGCTCAAGTGTTCCACTTCTTTTTCGAGTCTGGTAGACGGGATATTTTAGCTTAAAATGAAACAGTCTGTTGCAGGTGATCTGTTGTCTTCTTTTCTATTTGGATTTGTACCATGTTTCTACTCCTGGTGCACTAACCAACTCAGCTCCTTCACACAATGTGACAAGTTTCGAATACTGCTTGCACTCATTGTTCGTGTATGTAAAAGACTTGCACGACTCCATGGTGCGACATCCCCTTGCACAGTCAAAATAGTCACCATTTACCGTGCCTATGTAGCCATCTGCCGGTACTTTATCCGTGCACAATCTGAAGACCGCTAGGTTATCTTCAGAGTACCCAAGAGAGGAGACCGTGAGGAAAACCACCACCAGCAGGAGACGTCGCATGACTTGGTCTTCTGTGACTGTTTAGAACAAACAAATGAAAACAGAATTAGGGAATTGCCTTGAAATTTCTTCCAAAATAATAAAACGATGTAATGATCAATGGGCCACATGTTCTCACCTTCAGCTGGAAGTTCAATTGTGTTGGAAAGACTCTCCACCTTTGGTCAAAAGAAGTATCCAATCAAGATCAGTGCAAGATGGTTAACTGGAATAAATTTAACTGCTTTGTGCACAGCAGTAAAATAGAGCTTTCACTCAAGACGGAGTGTGAGCCTAGGACCTTTAAGAATATTAATGAAAGAACAGGGTTACCTGATTTAATGTAATACTTATTTAATGTAGGCCTGTAATATAACAGTAATACTTGGTCTTCAAACAAACAGGTAAAACTCAACACAAAATTGAAGATCAATCTACAGAAAAACTTGACCTCATTCAATCACTTGGCCGCAATCACTGAGGTCAACAGAGGCCAGGGCCTATTTTCATAAAACTTAAAGTCAAAGTGTGACACTTATCATTTGTTCAACACAAAAGATAAGTATCACACTGACTTAAGTTTATGACTTATGTTTATGAATATGAACCCTGGAAACAAACTTGTGAATGGAGTTGGTTGATCTATGGTTCATTAAAATTGCACAGTATGTTCTTGATTTGTCACAGCAAAGCACCTCTATATCCCATATGTAGAATATTGAAAATTGGCTGAGTCTCTTTTGTGGTCCTCAAAAGATGCAACTGACATCCTTCTCTTCCTTTATGTTTTTTCATACCATGTCGTTACTCCTGGTTTAGCAGTAAGCTCAGTTGCAGTACACGAACTGATAGCTGTGGTATACAACTTGCATTTGTTATCATTTTCAGTGGTAAATGACTTGCAGGTACCATCCAAGAGACATTTCATTGCACACCGCATCGAACCCTCATCAAATGCTTTTATGAAGCCGTCTTTCGGTTCCTGATCCATACAGGTGCCATCAAAATATGCCTCCCTGTCCGCAGTATGCACAAGGGAGCAAATTGCGAGGAAAATCACCAGCAGGAGGAATCGCATGACTCCGACGTCTTTACCAAGGAAAAAGGACTGAAAGAATACTGGAATCAGTTCGGGACCACCCTTAGATTTCCCATTAGGGAGAGGAAACAACACTGAAATAATGCTTGCCCTCATCTCTACTTTCTGTTGGTGAGGTTTCCAGTTAGATCTACCGGTAACCAACAATTACATGTACCTCCCTTTTAGGATACACTGTCACAGCTAGGTGGGGAGTTTGCTACTACCAAACACAACAGGTGTCCATATGGCAAGGATTAAGAATATGGAAACTTGGCCTTGCAGAAGGACAGTCATTAAAAAAATATTTTCAAATAAACTGCTTGAATGGCATTTTAGAAAGGTTTTCAAATAACTAATCCAATTTTTCGGTTACTCTTTCTAGATTTATTTAACACGACGTTTCCACCAGTGTTCCCTGGTCGTCAGTTGTACACTTGACAACAACCAGGGAACACTGGTGGAAACGTCGTGTTAAATAAATCTAGAAAGAGTAGCCAAAAAAATGGAAATATGGTTAGTTGCAGGCTGCAGTTTCAGAAATCGGAAAGTACTGTTTCCAGAAACTAGACTATCGTACCATTTCAAAATTTACAATACTGGAGTATCCTTGAAGAGAGTGTCCACTGTTTCATAAAAGCAGAGTTTCGCCACCGAAAAGTTGGCACTTCAATGAGTTCTGGTCAGACCCTCACGACTCCAAGCACACTGATCACAGTACAACTACCCAAATGGCAAAGATTTTCTAGTTGAATAAGGAGAATTAATATTCCACTCACCTTCAGAAATTACTGATATATTTTATGTTCCAACTCGTCAAACCGCTTTTGTGAATGATCTACATGTAGCTTAAACTGTTTGGTTCTCTTAAATTTTATAATTGTTGGAGCGGCAACAACTATAGTCATTTCAAAAATTGTACAGCACTGATATTGACAGCGAGATCTCAGCAGTAAATACAATGGAATTGACATGAACATGATAATGATTATGCTGTAGTCTTTCACCCTTTGACTCCCACACCTGGTCATTAAAAGGTTCGCATTTCCTGACCACCACAGGGTTCGTTAGACAGGTCGGCCTGATATTCTCCATTCTGCAACCTTGATGGTACTTGAGTTCTTGCTGCAGTGGGTTACAAGTTGATATGAATTCTCGTTTCAATTGTGCGCACATCTAATGAAGTAGTGTCCTGTTAACTTGAAACACTCCATTGGAAAATAAACTCGGCAGTTGATCTCTTTCCCAGGCACTTCAAATCCTCTTGATCAGCAAATATGCGCTTAACACATGACCTGCCAGATTAAAATGTCAATAAAACACAGACCGGAACCACAGCCGCCTTGTTTATCCTCTATTGATGGAGCACACAAAAAATAAACACAAGTGCATGATCACGATGGGCAAACATCCATGTACCGTACATGAATAAGTACTTGTACAAGTGCATATACAGTAAAATGATGTGTACACAAGCTGTCCTTTGATACCCTAATCAATTCATCAATTTTTGTTCATATTTTGATACCAAGCGTCACACAGAAAGCAGTGTCAAGAAAAAGAAAACAGAACCACTTTATCATAGCAATAGATATTTTATTCTGAATCTATGTAGCACTTGAATCAAATCAATGCTTTTAATGGATCGCCCATTGTCCGGGATATCGCCAAAGTACTTACAGGTAACACTGTTTCACCACGTTTTGCTTCAATATCGACGGGCAAAGGCATACAAAGGCTGATTTCAAAGCTTCCACGTACCGTCTCTCCACATCATTTTCCACACTGTCACTCACTGATGTAGTTGTACAATGACTGAATAACACATCGCCTGTCTCCTCCATTGTGTCACAATATCACAATACTGTATTAAGTTGGCTGCCAATTCATTGACAGCACTTACGAAAAGTCATGTAGCACAAGTTCATGTTATTGATGTCAGGAATTGTTCCACCAGCTTAGTAACCCAAGTCCTGGCTCGCTTATTGAACCCTGCAAACAACAAGAAGTTTCAAAAGTGAATCAAAGACTGATGGAAACTGTCCCTGAATTGGCTTTTTTTATTCATCTTGACCCCTGGAATCAGGACACATCTCAATCAGAGGCTTTTCTATGAAAGGACACCTCTTCGACTGACAAATTTCAACTTACCACAATAGAATACGGCGATTTTTTGAGATCACCATCGTATGTTTCCTTCTTATCACTGCCAGGTTCTGGTACAGACGGCGTTGTGTCAACAAATGTTTCTTCTGCCACACGAAACCTGGAAGAGAACAATCGATTTAATTACATGTATCACAAGAAATTTAAAGATGACTCACTGCTGTATTGAGATATGTGCAAGGGAAAATTACATG
Organism: Notospermus geniculatus; assembly: GCA_002633025.1. NCBI lineage: Eukaryota > Metazoa > Nemertea > Pilidiophora > Heteronemertea > Lineidae > Notospermus > Notospermus geniculatus. Next base: position 278,295 of record NMRB01000112.1, on the reverse strand, counting down.
TGGGGTTGAGGTGGCAAAAGAAGAAAAGATGCTCCTTTTCAAGTAATTTTTAACGAAATTCACTGACGAGAGAAAAATCTCACAAAAATTTCCCCTCTATTTCAAAGAATTTGTAATACTTCACCTGATTTCCTCCCCTACATCCATGAAGAGATCATGGCTTCCATTGTCAGTCTCATACTCCCACACCCAAACCTGCTCATTTTCGTCACTGTACTGCAGTCAAGAAAGAATATCAGACTACATACTGCCGAGGTGAACTGTGCATGAGAGGAAGGAAACACGACAGATGAGAATGGAACTTACGGTACATGTAGGAGGAAGAGAGAGTGCAGTGGCTGACAAATTTCAGCAGTTCAAAGGGTTTTTAAAAAGGAACCAAATGCTGCGCACCAAAGAAGACAATGTTAGGGAATTTGATGTCAAGTAAGTGAGGACAGAATTGTGAAATGAATGAAATGAAATGGAAAAATCCAATTTTAAAACTCGTATTCCTTTTTGGTAACCCCCCCCCTTACATCCCGACCTGATGAAGAACAGATTTGTGATTTTTACAAAGGATACAATCTGGATGGATGCTGCAGTGCATCAGCTTCTATCAGGATGTCATCAAAGAAACCGAGTGTAACTGAAAATAAGATTGAAGTGATCACATGCTCACAAACACACTGTACTCTTGTTCCCATCGACTAAACTGTTTTCTGATAGGTAAAATGGGAAGTAAGCCTACATGTAGGCGAATTGGGGGGGGGGGGGCAGGCAAAATAGGAGTACACCGACGATATGGTCTGCTCAGACATGATATTAAGGGTGAATGAGTTTTCTTACCATGAACACCTTCCTTGCTGCAGCTCTTTATCTTGCCCAGAAGAATTTCCTCCATGAAGGGACGAAACACGACATAGCGGAAGTGAACTGAAAGGCACATCACAGAAAAATCATATCAGAAAATCAGAAAAATCAGAAAAAGACATCTCAACATTTCATCATCAAAGTGGCACAGTGGAACGTCAATGCCCATCATCACTGAGGTTCCGGTGTAACGTTTTTCGGTGTGGCCACTTTTGTGTGTGACTTCCATTGTTTGGAACACACTGGGAACAGACTCACTGTTTCTCTGTGTGTCACTTATTGTCAAGTCGTGGCTTATTCCGTCATTGTAATGTCACACGGGCCACACTGAAAAACGTTACATCGGGTTCAATCCTCAGTTCGACCCATTCTTCATGTGACACATAGGGTGACTCTGCACAGCTTTTCTCCCGACACTCCATTTCCTGCACATTAAGCACACTTTCCAAACAAAATTGACTTCCATTACTTACATGTACATCAGTTTTTCTATACAGGAATACAATACAATTGTTCAATCAAAACTTTCTCTTTTTCTTTTGAATGCGAAGTGACACAGCCTTACCAACAGTATGGGATGATCCATCACCAGGGAATATATAGCTGTCTTCAACCTTTGTCACATCCCAAAGTGCAATGCACAGACCAACATTGTGCACAACCTGCAAAGATTGTAAAAGTAACCAAATGAAATGAAGTGAGTACGTATACCGGTAATAGAAGTGAAGTTTCAGAATTTCATGTCAACAATCGTCACATCTGACATTTTAATGGCCAAGGGTTATTCTACAGAACCAATTCTGGACAAGGCACTCTAGAGGGCATTCTCAGAGGACAAGTACTTACTTTGTTGGCAAACTTCTTGTTGAGAGACTCTACGATGCCATCATAGAGATTAATGTTGAAAAGTCTAGGAGGAATCCTAACTGTATCTGTCATCTCTGCCAATACAAACATCCCTGATCCGTTGACTCAGTCGAACCTGGAGAAACCAGAAACTTTAACTATTTTACTTATCAGGCCAAATGAGGGTACGACACAGGATACTTATCATGATGATGATTCAAATGAGTTGGATGATATGCATGTCATGAGAGTGCACGATGTAGGCCTGCCGCCTACCCTAGGAGTAGGACCAGGATGAATAGTCTACCTTAGGCTGGCAAAGGAAAGCCTGATTGTGAATGACACTGGGTCTACGTTATGGCCCATGGTCATAGCTTACCTAACCTAGTTACGGCATGTCGGCCTCTGCTGCTGCCTGGTGTTAGGCTAAAGTTAAATTCATTTGGTATAGCCGCCGGTGTAATGTTTTCCAGTGTGGCCATTTTTCTATGTGACTCCCATTGTTAGTTTGGAACACACTGGGAGGTCGCTCATTTTCAAGTCGCACCTTATTCCGTCAATCTATTAATGGTAATGTCACACTTTCACGCACTGGTACACGGCCGGCACGGGCCACCATGACAAACATTTACACACTCATGACACTAACACAGGGCCGGGATTTATTATCAGCAGGCTGAGTGGGCATGGTGGGGGGTCTGTCTGGGGATCCCCAGGGGTGGGGGTGGGGGTGGGG